>JAJPUD010004750.1:120152-162324 GCA_023553655.1 Myrmecobius fasciatus | reverse complement strand
CTACTACTACTACTACTACTACTACTACTACTACTACTACTACTACTACTACTACTACTTCTTCTTCTTCTTCTACCACTACCATTACTAGCTTTTAAATAGACTTTTAAGATTTTAAAATAAATTCTAAAGTTTATGAAGTAATTTATAAATATTATGTCATTTGATTCTCACAACTACTGTGGGAAGACTGCTATTATTTCCTTTCTGCAGCTGAGGAAACTAAGGCAGGCAGAGGTCTGGTGACTTGTTCAGGGCCACATAGCTCTAGTGTCTGAGGCTGGATTTGAACTCTGATCTCCAGATGAATGTGCTGTGCACTATGGCACCCTTTAGTGGTCTTGTAAGCACTGAGATTGTATTTTATGGATGGACTAGTTTTGTTTTGTGTTTTTAGACCAGACCATGTGATTTCAATGTCACTGGAAGCTGCTCTTGGCAATGCAGATCAGCACTTCTTCTGTAACTTAAAGTCTCAGAATGTTACCTGGGGCATTGACAAGTTGAGTATTCTGTCTAAAGTTCCACAACCAATATATGCCCAAGAGAGGTCTTGAACCAGGTCTTTCTGACTATCCATAGTGTCATGCTGCTTCATGGCTTACAAAACACCTTTCTCACCCCTCATCCTTCTTGTGAGAAAGATGGTATTATCATGCCCATTTTACAGATGAGAAGCATGAGACAAAGAGATTCTGTGAGTTATACAAGGGTTAAGCTCTCCACTGTCCAACTATTAAGCATCAGAGGTAGAGTAGAACCCAGGCTTTTCCTAGCTCCAAGCCCGGTACTCAATCTACAAGGCCACAACCCCAAATCGTTTGGTCCCCAGGGAGAAGCTTAGCGGTCCTGGAAAACACCTGGAACCATGGGGATGAATAATTCCCATATGACACTGAGCATGCAGCCCTGACTCTTCTCAAGCCCTCCTCAGGACAAGCATACCAGCTGGCTGTTCTGGAGCCAGAACAAGGCTTGCATAGACTTGTGACCAAGTGCACCCAGGGACTGGAAGACAGCTTGCTGTAGATATAGAAGCAGTCTATATTCCGGGAGCAAGCTGAAACCAGAGTCTGAGATCTGCAGTCCCAAGAGCAGGAAATCTGCTGCTTCCTAGCTTTGTGACTCAGTTTCCTCATCTGTAGAATGAGGAGGTTGAACTATAGGGTCCCTGATCTAGGATCCTTAAATGAAGAGGTCAGATGAGATAATCTTGGGAGTTATTTCCTTCCAGCTCTGACTATGATCCTTTGACTCACCTACAACAATGGTGACATGTTTCTGCCTTTTCTCCAGAAAGTACTGTAAGAACTGTCCTGTACAGGACAGGGACAGGTCCTTGAAGGCGTAGGTGACACCATGCCACAGTTCCAGCACATTCAACCCATTCTTCATCCTGGACAGGTGAACAACATCTCTGTGTCGGAACCTGCTGAAGGCTCGGTCAATCAGACCTGAGGGGGGATATTTGCAAGGGTAAATGCTGAAAATTATCTATGCATGTGTTTTGAAAATAAAAGCCTTTAATTAAAAAAAGAATGATAATTCTTTCATCTGTCAGTGTCTCTGGATCCCAAACAGTTTACCTCCCTTCTATCAGGGAAAGTACCCTATTGTCTTTCGGAGTGTCTTTTTCTATTGTCTTTTAGACTGTCTTTTCCCATTTTTTCCTTAAAAAAAGTAAAGACATTTGGGGGAAGGGGTATAACTGTAATTTCATTTATGTGATTTTTCTTGATGGCAACGGATCTATCGTAGAAGGGGAAAGGCAGAATCATGCTGAGGCTCTACATACAATTTATGATACCACACAAATTCAGAAAGGGGAATGATAGTTTAAAATAGGGCAAAGAATGAGAGAAGGAATGAGAGAGACAGGAGTAGAAGAAGACAGAGAGGCAGGAAAAAAGACAGACAGACAGAAAGACACATATAGACAGAGAAACAGAGACAGAGACACACAGAGAGAGACATAGAGACACATATACACACAGAGAGAAACAGAGACAGAGAAAGAAAGAGAGAGGAAAAAAAGAAGAAAGAAGAGAGAGGGAGGACACACACAGAAACAGAGAGAGAGACACAAAGAGAGAAAGAGACAGAGAGATATACACACATACAGGGAGAGAAACCAACAGAGAGAAACAGACAGAAAAACAGAGACAGAGATAGAGACACACACAGAGACAGAGAGACATATATATATATATATATATATATATATATACATACACAGAGAGAAACAGAGACAAAGAGAGAGAGAAACAGAGAGAGAGAGAGAGAAAAAAGAAGAAAGAAAGAAGAAAGGAGGACACACATAGGGAGAAACAGAGACACACAGAGAGAGAAAGAAAAAAGAAGAAAGAAAAAAAGAAGAAAAAGGGAGGACACACAGAGAAATAGAGACAGAGACACACACAGAGAGAGAGAGAGAGACAGAGATACATTACACAGACACACACACACATACACAGAGAGAAACTGGCAGAGAGAGAGAAAAACAGAGAAACAGAGACAGAGATAGAGACACACACACAAAGACACACATATACACACAGAGAGAAAAGAAAAAGAAGGAGGAGGAGGAGGAGGAGGACATACACACACACAGAAACAGAGACAGAGACACAGAGAGGAAAGAGACAGAGAGATACACACACAGAGACACACACACATATAAAGATAAAATGGCACAGAAAGAGAGAAACAGAGATAGACACCCATAGAGAGACAGAGAGACATACATATACACATAGAGAGAGATAGATACAGAGAGGGAAAAGAAAAGAAGGTGAAGAAGAAGAAAGAGGAGGAGGAGGAGGAAGAAGAGGAGGATAAGAATGGAAGGAAAGCTACAGAGAGAAACAAAGACACAGAGAGACAGAGGGATACACAGAGAGATACACACACATACAGAGAGATAAACTGGCAGACAAAGAGAGAAACAGAGAAATAGAGACAGACACACCCACACACAGAGACAGACACATATACACATACACACAGAGAAAAAGAGAGAGAGACTATTTGTCATGAATAATGGGATTAGAATAGATAACTCTTCTCAGCTCTGATATTTTAAGATTCTAAAAAGCCTCTTAAAAGTTGGCATGTGGAACTAATGAAAAATCAACCCAACTAGATTTTGAGGTTTTACAAGAGCTATAAAGAATGATAGGATTCTGGGCAGCTAAGTGGTATAGTGGATAGAGCACCAGCCCTGAAGCCAGGAGGACCTGAGTTCAAATCTGATCTCACACACTGAACATTTCCTAGCTTGTGACCCTGGGTAAGTCATTTAACCCCAATTTCCTCTGCAAAAATAATAAATAAATAAAAATTTAAAAAAATCATAGGATTCTGGCCATATAATCCAAACCTCTTCATTTTATAGATGAAAAAAAAAAAAAAACCTGAAATTCGGTAGCTTCAATCAATAGATAGGCATTTAATTTTATTGTTTTTTTCCCCAATAAATTTTTATTAAAATATTTTGTTTTTTTCCAAATCACCCATATTCCCCAATATTTTTATTCCATTCCCTTTGTCCCAAAGAGATTTTCTTTATAACAAAAATTAACTAAGAAACAAAACAATTCAACAAACATAATGAATATGGAAAAAAGCCTGCTGGTAGGTCATTTCATAATTCTAGACCCATAATTCTCCAAATCAGCACAGATGCTGAAAGCAGTACCTTCTCTAGGATCACTGTAATTGAAAAGCATTCAGGTTTTTTGAAAATATATTATTTTCATTGGTATGTATATATGTTTTGTTACCTAGATTTCCCCCTATATTACTCCTCTCCCTCTTCCCAGAGAGCCCTCCCTTACAATAAAAAATTTGTAAAAAAAAAGTTATGAGGATGACTAATATAGAAATATGTTTCACATGATTGTACATGTATAACCTATATCATGTGATTTGTTGTCTTGGGGGGAGAAAGGAGGGAGAAAAATTTAAAACTCAAGATCTTATAAAAATAAATGATGAAAACTACTTTGAAAAATAAAATATTACACTAGTCTGGAATTTATCACATACTTTCTATTCTGATAAATTTGGTTGATATATTTTTTATATTACTATCCTTCTCCACAACTTTCCCATTGGGTAGAAAATGGGAAATAAAGACAAAAAGAGAAAAAAATTTGGTAAAAACCAATCAAAATTATACACACACACACACACACACACACACACACACACACACACACACACACACACCTGACATAGGCAGTGTAATGTAACCCAGAAACTCTTGCCTCTGCAAAGGAGGTATCTTATAATACCTTTTGGGCGCTCATTTGTTTTTTGTGATTTCGCAGCATTCAGTTTCAATTATTTTCAAGAAGTATTTGCTAAGCTTTTCCTAGGTCGAGACGGGAATCTGGGGGACTCACCCTTCAAATCTTTCTTTGGAATGAGATCTGGATCAATGAAGAGAGAGCACAACTCGCTCACCAGGGTAGGGTAGGAGAGGGTGCTCCATTGTTTCAGGGTCTCCCTGTCTAGCTTGGGGATCTCTTCAGGCATGAAGAGGCCCCCATCAGGGGCATAGCCTGAGAACAAGGCTCCTTCAAAGTCAACACTGGGGCTTCCTCCTCGGGTACTGACGTACCTCATGATCCTTCAAATCCTGGAAAAGAAAAAAAGTTTTCTGGGAAATAAGCAGAGAAAGGGTCTTAGTCCCACAAGAAAAGCTGCCAATCTCATACTAAGAAGTAGCCCACAAACAACTCTCTCTTGGGTACTGGCCCTCTCGGGTGTGTGGCTACAGTGAGAAGGAGATTGGCAACAGTGTTGTGCCACTTGGTCAATAAACCTGAGTTCTTAATCCAGCTCTATTCTATACCAACCATATTGATAGAGTACAGCTTCTAGGGGAAATATAGCAGTAATCCTGAGGTCCCCTGACCTTAGAGTGCTATGGTTCTAATCATCTATGATGCTAAAGTCTTCTGGCCCTAGGATAGTCCTACAAACATTGCTGACAGTCAGATAGATAATCTGCTGGTCAGGGATAACCAAGTTCCTGAGACAATAGTGAATAGATTACCCCTCAAACCTACGTGTAAGCCATAAAGTTAGCAAATAAGTTACAGGAAGCTCTGGTCTCTCTAACTTTGTTCTATAAATTTATCTTCTTTCTCCTGGCTCTTTGCTAAGATCCTTTTGGAACTTAGCCCACTTCAATTGGTGTTACAGTTACAATAAACTTTGTCCCTTGACTTGCAAATGGGTTCAAGCCTGCAAATTCTTTTGAGATATCTCACCACATTGGTTTGCAATCCCAACCTTTGGGATCTCCTTTTGAACCTCAACAACATGACTTTGGACAAGTGTCCCACCCATCCCCCCCCCCTCACAAAGTGGTTGTGAGGGTCTGAGGCACGTATGAATATCATATTCTGAGAAAAGAAAGCCCAGCTGTTAACGGTGGGGCAAACGTCAAGGGCATCTCCCACAGGTAAAGGTGAGTTTGGCTATGGATCCCCAATCAAGGTCTGAAAATTACATATCACTTTGTGTATGAGTACCCATGGGAGATTTTAGGACCCATTGTAAATAACACAGTTTGGTTTAATGGGAAGAGTCTTGCATTTGGAGTGAGAGGAGCTAGGTTCAAATGCTGTCTCTCACTATCTGTATGACAATTGTATACTTCTCTGAATCTTAAATATCTGTAAAAATGAAGTGGTTGGACTAAATGGCCTCTGAAGTCCTTACCAGCTGTAGACAGAACTTTTATTGTTTACCACATACCACGTAATGTGCTAAACACTAGGAATACAGATTTAAGCAAAATTACAGAAACCTGCTAAGACTATACAAACTAAAAAGTGAAATGAGCAATACCAAGAAGATAATTTATATAGTAACAACAACGCTGTAAGGACAATCAACTCTGAAAGACTTTAAGAACACTGATAGTTGTGACAAACAACCAAGACCTCTGATAAAAGATGCTGCCTGCCTCCTACTAGAAAGAAGAGGGACAGTGCAGAATGAGACAAGCTTTTTTAAAAAACCTTGGCCAATGCAGAAATTCATTTTGCTTGATTCTTGTTTATAACAGATTTAGCTTTTCTTTCTTTCTCAATTTAAAGGGAAGGGGAAAGAGCAGATTTTTACTAACTGAAATTTTAATTTAAGTCCAGAGAGTTAAGAGCAAATGGTGAACTTCACTAGAAGTGAAGAAAACACTTGGATGGCCTAGGCAATATAACAACCCCCCAGCTACACCTACACACCATGGTTCACCCGGTTCCCTCCTCCTTGTCTTTAGGTAATTTAGTTTAGAAAAACTGGTTATCATTTTATTAAGAATCATTCAATCACAATCTATTAACTTGTGAACTTCTTGATGGAAAGAAATGTCTTTTGCCTCTTTTTGTATTCCCAGTGCCTGGCACATAGTAGGGGCTTAATAAATGTTTACTGATTGATCAATTGTGATCCTCCGGTTAGGAAAATTCCTAAGGTTTAGTGTGAGGTTGGACTGTCTGCCTCACATTACATTTATAACTTTCTCTGGTTAACCTCTGGCCTCTTTGTGGCAGAGGCAAAAAACTCAGTTTGGTAGAAGTAATTTGCAGAGAGAAACAATGTATCAGAGAAACGGAAACTGGATTAGAGAGTAGACGCTGAAGCCGAGACAGCCCTGGGATGTCCCTCGGCAACGGTCCTCTGCCCATGGGTGCCCCTGCACGCTCTCTCTTCTCTGCCCTAGATCCGTCTTTGCCTCGGGACTCTGGATAGGAGAGCTGCCTCCCTCCTTCCCTCCCTCCCTCGCTCGCTCCGTCTGTGTTCTTTTGCTTCGGGACTCGGAGCCGGACAGGAGAGGCTGCAGACCCTCAGACTAGCTGCCTCCCTCCCTCCCTCGCTCCCTCACTTGCTCCGTCTGTGTTCTTTTGCTTCGGGACTCGGAGCTGGACAGGAGAGGCTGCAGATCCTCAGACTAGCTGCCTCCCTCGCTCTGTCTCTATTCTTTGCAATGAGGTCCCCCAGGCTTAAGCTATCCCTTGATTCTCTGTCGTTTAGATCCAAAGCCACCCGCGAGGCCCCTGCAGGACCTTGGACTAGTGGGAGAAGGGGCGGGGAGGTCAGATCTCTAAGATAGAAAGGGACGGGGGTGAAACGGAGTAGCTGCTGTTCCAATCTAGTCCTTACTGCACCGGTTGGGGCGGCAGAGGGCAGCAGAGATCGCAGAGGCGCAGGCAGCTCGTGGGCCTCGGCCTCTGGGGGAAGGGTGTCCAGGCCCGCCCCGGCGCTCCCTCCCGGACCGCAACCTCAAGGTCACGGGCAGACCGGGTGGGGGAGGAGCGGGGTGCAGCTCCCCCTCCTCCAGTCCCTTTGCTTACCCGGCGCGGGGCGATACGCTGGGAACCCCGGAACGAAGCGCCGGCACTGAAGCTCCCGACCCTCGAGAGTCTTGGTTAGAGGCCCGGAGGGCGGAGTTTGGCCTAGGGCCTCCCGAACCTTGCCCAGCAGAGGCCGCTTTCACGAGCTCACAGCAGGGGGTACTTGGCCGAGAGCGCAGAGCCCCGGGCTCTAGGCTTCACCCCCACTGCCAAATGCGACTTGGAGGAGTGATTGCTGGGTTCGAATCCTACCTCTCCGGTGAAAATAATTTCCCTCCCTTTGAGTTCATGAAGTTTATGGGAGTTTCCTCTCACCCCCGCGAAATTCATGAGACATCTCAGTCCTAAAAGCTCATTGATCCTAAAGCGATTCTCTGAGCCTCTCTTTCCCCATCTGTCCAATGGGTACAATTCTGACCTCTCAGGATGGAAAGCTCATACGTAATGCCGACCTTCTCACCCTTCCCACCCCGGGGCCCTAATCGTTGCAAGTCCAAAGCGAAGGGTCTCTTTGCCCTCCCCGACTGGGAAGGAATCCTGCAAAGATAAGCTGGTCTAACCCCCCTTGTTACAGTGGAGAAACAGGCTCAGAGGCCCATGGGGCAATTGGAGTTAAATGACCTTTCGGAAGGTCCCCAAGTTCATAAGTGGCAGGCGCGAACTCGGACCTTCCAATGCCGGGTCTAGAAGAGCTAGACTCGGACACTTAAAGCTTTGCTCCCGGGCTCTTTGGATCCCCGGCCACCAAGAATGGAAGGAGAACTCGGCTACATCAAACGCTTCTGTTTCGACTCCGGGAAAGCCTGATCTAAAGTGGATGAATGCTCCCTCCTTCCCCTTCTCCCCCCTTCCCCTTCCCCCCCTTCCCCCCCCCCCCCCCCCCGAGTCAGCAAGCGCAGAGAAAGCTCCCTGGACCAGGGCCGATTGTAAGGGTCACACTGTGGGGAGCCTGAACTGTCTGGGGTATCTCAGAGCTCCTCCTTCCGTCCCAAGAGCCTGTTTTCTGCTAGGAGTCTTCCCCCATGTCTGCGCAGTCTCCGATTCCCCCTCCCCCCCTACACGATCACACAATCGCACAATCCCAATACAATCACACTGATTTTCCCCCAGACACCAGTTACTTCTGGCAGTGTAATCCACAAAGAAACACTCATTCTTGTCATTCTGAAAGCTTGATCGCTCCATCCCCACCTGAGTACTGAGCTAGCTGGGGTGATGGAATGTAGCACCCCTCCCCCCAAAAAGTGTCATTCCTAGGCTCCCCAATGACCTTGACCTTCAGGGAGTTCCAGTCTGGGAAGACACATCATATATCCATTATATCAACGGTGTCATGAAATTCTCAAATTCGAAGTGTTTCCGTGGATTTCAAATCAACACAAGTTATTAACACGTAAGTCAGTATCAGCGTGGCATATAGACTGGGATTTCAACCACTTTGAGGCTGTTTGGCCTTGGATAATATACTTAACTCTCTGAACCTACAAAATGATTATAGAATCAAAAATAGATTTAGAACTGGAAGAGGAGGACCTGGGTTCAAACTCTGCCATATATTATGTTCTGAATATAGGCTATAATCTCAAGTTCCCCATTTGTAAAAAGAGGCAAGTCCCTTCTAGCAATAAATCTATAATCTTATATATCCACTGCACTTTGTTACGAACCATAAGGCAGTATATAAACATGAGTCAACACAGTGATGAAATTGAACAAATAAGATAGTGATGCAACTTCAAAAAAGGAAGAGAATTACAGCTTTACTCAACTGATATATTCTTGGAAAATATGTAATCCAACAGATAATTCTGTTGAGCAAGTATTTATTAAGCACTGACTGTATGTAAGGCCCTGTGCAGAGCACTGGGGATCCAAGGGCAAAAATGAGATCACCTCTGGCCTGGGAGAACTCACCCTTAACTGTTGTGGGCATAAAGACAAAGAAATAAAAGCAATTTAAGATGGGAGAGGCCTCTGAGCAACCGGATGAGTTCCCACTCATCAACAGGATGAATGGGAAAGCTAAAATTATAGCACTTATAAATTATATATATATATATATGATATACATAATTCTTATAAATTAAACATAAACCTTATAAATTATTATTATATGTAAACTTTATAAATTATAAGTTACATATGTAACATAAGTTTTATCTCTCTATATAAATTATAAGTACTTCACAAATATTATCTCATTCAATTCCCACAACAACCCTGGGAGTGTAATTTTTTTTATTTTTTTTATTTAAATTTTATTTATTTATTTATTTATTTTTGCTAAGGCAAGTGGGGTTATATGACTTGCCCAGGGTCACACAGCTAGGAAGTGTTAAGTGTCTGAGACTTCAGATTTGAACCTCCTGACTTCCTGAACCTCAGGACTGAGTCCATCCTGACTTCAGGACAGGTGCTCTATCCACTGCACTACCTAGCTGCCTTGAGAGTGTAATTTTTAATCCCTATTTTTTAGATGAAAAAAACTAAGGCAAGGAGAGACTAAACTCTACATAAATTAGATGGAGGAGAAACTAAAGATCAATTAGAAAATGAATTATAGTAATCCAGATGAGCAATAAGGAGGGGCTCACCTCAAGCTTCATCCCTTTGAGTGCAAAAGAGGAAACAGATAATAACAATAATTGATATTTATGTAGTGCTTTTTAGGTTTG
Organism: Myrmecobius fasciatus; assembly: GCA_023553655.1. Classification (NCBI taxonomy): domain Eukaryota; kingdom Metazoa; phylum Chordata; class Mammalia; order Dasyuromorphia; family Myrmecobiidae; genus Myrmecobius; species Myrmecobius fasciatus. Next base: position 152,282 of record JAJPUD010004750.1, on the reverse strand, counting down.
CAAAATATTTTACCTGCGTTATCTCCTTCAAAGCTCACAACAATTCAGAAAGGTTGGGGGATGGATCTTACAGGGTGTCTGAGCAGTTTTAAAAGCTATCAAAGTTTTAAAACTAATAATTAAAAAAACACGATTAAACTTTGAAATCTATGAAACCTTCTAAGCAATTAGACCAACTCAATAACTACTAGAGTTAGTAAATCTTAAAACTGTACTAAGAGTTTTGGGACATGCTGTATTATTCCCATTTTGCAGATGAGGAAACAGAATCACAATTGTTTATTCTAGTTCACTCAGCAAATATCAAGGATGGTGCCATCTAGGGACCAACCTAGAGTACCCTCTTCTTGTGGGCCAGCACACATGGAGCCAGTACTGAGAATGGCACTGGTCCTCTTCAAAAAGGAAGGTTGAACAGCAGTAGCTATTTTACTTGCAGTGGAAAGAGACAGCAGAGCCAGAATGGCTCTGAGAGAATCTCAGATGGGATATACTGAGAAGTGTTCACAAAGGTGATCAGTGGGAGGGATGTAAGGAGCTAATTCATGTCTCTAACACAGTCCTCTAGGAACATCACACTGTTCTACTGGACCTGCTCCCCACTGGACATTGCAGCTCCCCTGGTTCTTGTTGCTTTCTCTTCCCATTCTTGACAATAACACTTCAGATTTAGACTTCAGCTGTAGCAAGTGGATGGAATAAAGGATGGAGTACCAGCTCAGAAGTCAGGAAGACCTGAATCCAAACATAGCCTTAGACACTCATTAGTTACGTGACCTTGGACAGGTCAATCCATATTTGTTGCCCCCAGTTTCCTCATCTATAAAATGGGGGAAGGGGAGGAATCTGTAAAAATGCACAATAGCATTTTCCTGCCAGGGTAGTTCTTAAGATAAAATGAGATTATAGTTGTAAAGTACTTAGTACAATGTCTGGCACATAGTAAACACCATATAAACTTTTAGCAATTATTATAGTTTTTATTTTCCCCTCAAGGGGAGGAACAAACTGTTTTATTCCCATACAAGGGAGGGGAAGCTTAGAAGTGAAGAGTTTTTGAATGATTACAACCAATCAATATTCAAGCCATGTTAGGATATTTACAAGACTTCTCCTTAGTGATTTGTTATTCCACCGTCCAGTGAAGATCAAATGGGAGCTTTTTCACACACACACACACACACACACACACACACACACACACACACACAGCTGTCTCTCTGTGTCTTTGTCTCTATCTTTCTATTTCTGTCTGTCTCTTGTCATTATCTCTGCTCTATTTTCTCTTTTTTCTGTCTCTATCTGTCTCTGCCTCTGTCTTTCTGTCTCTCTCTGCCTTCCTATATCTCTGTCTGTCTGTCTTGCTGTCTCTGCTCTATCTCTGTATTTCTTTCTCTTTGTCTCTCTGTCAGCCAATCTGGCTCTGCTGCCTCTTTCCACTGCAAGTACACTGGTAGCTGTACCAGAGGGACCAGAGCATCCCAGGTCATGCCTTGATTTGCTGTGAAATGGCTTTAAATGAGACAAATGGCAGCCTTGTAGCTACAAGTGGGGAGGAGAAGGGGAGCAGAAGGTGAAAGGAAGATAAATTCCCACTGGCTTGGGAATCTTAAGGTCCTCCAGACTGGAACATCTGACTGGAACAGGCACGTGCTAGAACCAGGAACCAGTCTCCTGAGCTCATTGTTAAATTTTCAATGTGAACATTTGCCCCTGGGAAATCAATAAATACAAATTAGGGCTTGCTTTCTGATTTTCTTTTTAAAAAATAATGTCGATTCAGCTGGCAGCACAGTAGGTATGGTCCACAGACCACTAGAGCCAAGAAGACCTTAATTCAAATCTCACCTCTGAAACATATTCAGTGTATGATCCTTAGTAAGTCATTTCACTTTTCAGTTTCCTAATCTGTAAAATGGATAGAATGTTTCCCTACCAACTCGCAGAGCTGATGAAAGGTTTAAATGATGGAAGTATGTAAAGCATTTTGTAGACAGACTTCTGAGGGCTCTACAAATGCACGGAGGGCAGGAGGAAAGTTGGCAGGCCAGTGGATGATGCAATTACTACGCAGGTTGCAGCTACAGAAAATGTATAAAGTCCTCCTGTGGGGGTGCCTCGTGGCATGGAGGTGACCTTGGCATCTCAGGTAGAGTGCAAGCCCTGGCAGGTATTCCCAGCTTGGATCAGCTATGGATATGAACCCTGGAAATACTCTTTGCTGTGTTGGAAGACCGGCCTCCCCGAATGGGTAGAGGATCATTGCCAGCAGATAGTAAAATAGTGATGCATTATTTTTTGGCTGCAGCAGCTCATTAAGCTTATGCTGTAAGGTATTAGAGGTCACTATCTGCACTGATGAAAGGCTCACTGCTCTTGACTTTTGCCCTTTGTTTATTCCTACGTGTAAGAACACCAGCTAATGGGTAAAGTTTGCTCTATGCAGCTGTGACTGAGTATCCTAATATTGACATCCAGAACTCTAACTAAGGTGAGGTGACTGGGCATTTGCCCCAGGGCTTTGAAATTTAGGAGAGGCTGACAGCTCTTGTACTCCTTCAGCAACATATAAATATTGAGTTTAGCAAGTAGTTGAAGTCACTAATTAAAATAGCAAGCCACCAAGCTTTCTCTGTTCATGGGAGTGATGACCTGGAATCTCTGTCTCCTTTCCTTTCCCCTCCCCTTTGCCCCAACTCCATCCTCCTTTGTAATCAGTAGCTTTGAGGGTATTTTTTTCAATTTACTCCCACATGTGAGAAATTCTAGGCATGCCTCTGGTAAATTCTCCTTTAGATCCCAAGATTGGGAGATACCATTAGTGTGGTATTAAGGTGACAGAGCTCTGCTGACGTATCAGTGGTCTTAAGCACCAAGACAGGCTAATATCTGATATCTGATATCCCAATATTAGAGATAATATCCATTTTGGTATCCATATTGATAGATAATAGCAATAGATGCTAATATTATGATTTGCCAAAGGCAAAGGGCCAGAGGGAAGCTTGGAATTCCAGTAGATCCATTCCTAGCAAAGGATCCTGTCTTCTGAAGCTATATTCATCTTCTCTCATTCTCCATTCAGTGATTTTCCTTATACACAGATCTTTCTGTATTATTCCTTTCTACTCCAATAACTCTGGGGGTTCCCGTTTAAATTATAGGACTGAAAACAAACCCTTCTTTAACTTTTAAAGCTAAAATGTGGTCCCTTTCTACCCTTTTCATCTCATTGGACATCATCATATCCCCTCCCACATTCTGCAATTCAGCCAGGCTGACCTTTTTTCTGTTTTTTACACATATCTCATCTCCCATCTTCCACTGGCTCTTCTTCATGTCTTGAAAGCCCTCCTTCTCCACTTCCCCTTGGAAGAAATCCTCTCTTCCTTCAAGATGCTCCTCAAGACCCATCTTCTGCATAAAACCTTTCTCCACTCCCTGTCTGGACCTTCTGCATTGCACCTGTTAACTGTAGGGACCTTCTTCTCTTTCTCCTCATTATCTCCCACAGATGCAATCATCATCCTTATGTCAATGACTCTCATTTCCCTAGCCTTCACCTCTCTCTTAAACTCCTAACTTACATTCGTAACAGAGATCTCGAACAGGATGTCCCCTTAGACCAGGGCTTCTTAAATTTTTTCCACTTGTGACCTCTTTTCAACTAATGATCCTGGGTATGTAGGTATATAAAATAGGTACACATCCAATATTTACTGGTAATAAATCATGAACCCCACATTCAGTTACATGACATCATATGAGATTGTGAGCCACAATTTAAGAAGCTGAACTCAACATCTTTTCCCCAAAATCCTCCCCCTCTTCTGAACTTCCCTCAGTCTGCTGAAGGCACCCAGGTTGGCAAGCCCAGATATTGCCACCAGCCTGGTACAGACTCCCCCTTACTTCACCTCACACCTCATCTCTTGGTCCCCCTGCTTGAAGTCTTCCCCAACTCCATCAAACTGATCTCCTAAAGTGTAGATCAGACCATGGGTTCCCTCTCATCTACAGGATCAAATATAAAATCCTCTGTCATTCAGATCCCTTCACAATCCTGAATCTCTCCTATCTTTCTGGTCTTCTCATATTTTCCCTGTCCCAACATACCCCAAGATCTAGTGGCCCTGGTCTCCTTCCTGTTCCTCTCACAAAATCCTGGATCTCTCTCCTCAGACATTTTCTTTGGCTGTCTCTCAGGCACGAAATGTTCTCCCCTCTCATCTCTGCCTCCTGGCTTCCTTGAGTCCCAGCTAAAATTCTGCCTTCAACAGAAAGCCTTCCCTGAACCCGCTTAATTCTAGGGTCTTCCCTTTGTGATTGTCCCCAATTTATCCTGTCAATCTCTTGTTTGTACATAGTTGTTTACATGTTGTCTCTCCCATTACATTTTATACTCCTTGGAAGAAGGAACTCTTTTTTACTTTCTTTGTATGTCCCAGCACAGCATACATACTTACTGGCACATAGTAGGTGCTTAATAAATGCTTCTTGATTGATGGAGTGATTATGCAAGTGACTATTACCAGACAGAGCCTTGTCTGGGAAAATTCACATTGAAGAATTCTCTTAAAGCACCCTAAACCCAAATTGTCCTCTAGAGGTGGGGAAAGGAACCCCGGAGCCCACCTCCTCATCCCTAGCTCATCCCTGGGCACCTGAGAAGACCGAGAGGTGAAATGCCCTCATCTCTCCCAGCAACATTACAGTTATTCAGCCCCTCCAGATTCCCCCAAAGATCTCAGTTTGTCCCAGTACAATTTACATTTTTATCAAAGACTTGGATAAAGGCAGAGATAGCATGCTTAGCAAATATACAGGCAACTTCAAAGTTCAGGAGTGTCTAGATTATGAGCTGGGAGGGACTTCAGCGATCACCTGAGATCCCTCCCTCCTTTGATTGATAAAGAATCTATGGGACAGTCTGGAGGTCACAGTGATGTCTCCAAGGTCATACAAGGAGCAAGAAATAAAGCAATTGCCTTAAATTACTTAAATGATGGCCAAGAGACACATTCTTCTGTCTCTCCATCTCTTTCTCTTTCTGTCTCTGTCTCTGTCTCTGTCTCCCTCTTTCTTTCTCTCCCCCCCCACTTCCCCTTCCTTCTCTTTTTTTCTGTCTCTCTCTCTATCTTTCTCCCCTTCATCTCCCTACCTCTCTCTTTTTCTGTCTCTCTTTCTCTCATGATTATGAAATGAAAGACCTGGTGAATCAGACAGCAATAACATCTATGTAGGGCAAAACCTCAGTAAAGAATGAGCTATTTGGGGTGCAGTGGATAGAGCACCTGCCCTAAAGTCAGGAGGACCTGAGTTCAAATCTGGTCTCAGACACTTAACATTCCCTAGCTGTGTGACCCTGGGCAAGTCACTCAACCCCAATTGCCTCAGGAAAAAAAAGCTATTCTACATAAGTGAATTTTCCAGATAACTAAAATTTACACCTATAATCAGTCAGTCAAGAAGTATTTATTAGTCACCTGCTTATGGTAGGGAAGGTCCTGAGGATACAAAGAAAGGCAAAAGACAGTCCTTTATCCATAGGATCTCAAGGTCTGATGAAGGCAACAACATACAAAGAATTCTGTACAAATGAGATGTACATGTGATAAATTGGAAGTAATCTGGTACAAGGGAGTAATCCATACAGGATCCAGAAAGATTTCTTGTAGAAAGTTGGATTTTAAGCACCAAAATACTTTTGAAAATATTTTTGTGTCTTGTTTTTGTATGTTCTGCATGACTTCCCATGTATAATGGGTATCTCCTCCTTACCTTCTCAATGGGAGGATGGGGGATGGGATGGAGGGAGGAAGAAATTTTGAAACTGAAAAAAAAATGTGAAAAAAAACACACAGTTAAAAAAGCCTTTGTTTTCCCCTCCCTGCTCCCTCACAGAGAGTCATCTCTAAAAAATAAAAGTAAAAAAGCAAAAGGAAGAAAAAAAGTTTAGCAAAACCAACCACAAGAAAGCATTGGTCCAGCAATTTGGGAAAGCAATTTGGAATGATGTCCAAAAAAATCACTAAATTGTGCTACCCTTTTCCCCAGCAATACCACGACTAAATCAATGATTCCAAAAATATTAAAGAAAGAGGGGAAAGACCCATATGTATGAAGATATTTATAGCAGCTCTTTTTGTATCAGCAAAGAGCTGGTGGCTAAGGGGGTCCCACCCACTGGGGAATGACTGGACAAATGATAGTGCAGAAATGGAACGCAACCATTTGGTGTGACCCAAGGAAGGACCAAAGGGGTAATTTCAAAGAATCCTGGGAAGACTTGTGTGAACTAATTCCTCAAAGAGAAGACAGTGAACGAAATTTAACCTTGAGGATGCTGAGGAATTAGACTCATCATTGACAATAAAATTGAGAGTCCTGTGATGCTTGTAGAAGATACTGATGTGTATAGAGCGGTTTTGCCCCTCATTAAACAGCCTCGGACCATCATGCCTTCTGAAACTTTTTACAGAATGATATTCCCCCCATCTCCTTGCTATTTGGTGAAAAGATAGATGGCTCTTCTTGCTGCCGTCAATGTTCCTTTCAAGAATAATCTTTCCACAATGCCTACTAAATTTGGAGCACCTGATCCAACTTTGGGCTAAGGAATGAAACCTCAAAGTTTGTAGAATTATCCATAAAATGAGAGTGACTAGACCCTGAGAGAGCACCTGAAGGGCTTTGAGTGAAAGCCTTGATTCCCCTAACTCAAATATATCATTTTTTTATTATGTGGGCTTTATGATAGCTAATTAAGCTTCTTTGTGCTCCGGAGAGCTGAGGTTCTAAGATAATAGTCTCCATTTAATCCATGAAGAGGTATCATAGAGTCATCAATTAAGGATTCTAGGATAAGTGGTCTCCATTTATTCTATGAAGAGGTATCATAAGATCATCAATTAAAAGTTATAGGATAAGTGTTCTCCACTTATTCCATGAAAAGGTATCATAGAGTCATCAGTTAAGGTTTCTAAGATAAGTGTCTCCATTTATTTCATGAAAAGTTATCATAGGTTCATCAATTAAAGGTTCTAGGATAAGTGGTCTCCATTTATGCCATGAAGGGGTATCATAGGGTCATCCATTAAAGGTTCTAGGATAAGTGGTCTCTATTTATGTCATGAAGGGGTATTATAGGGTCATCAATTAAGAGTTCTAGGATAAATGGTCTCCATTTATCTTATGAAGAGATATCATAGGGTCATCAATCAAGAGATCCTAGAGTAAGTGGTCTCCATTTATACCATGAACGGGTATTATAGGGTCATCAATTAAGAGTTCTAGGATAAATGGTCTCCATGTATCCCATGAAAAGGTATCACGGAAGCTGAAAGGACTTTCTTTCTGTCAGAGATGCAATTTGATCTCTAACACCAGACTACTGGAAATATAAGAACAGAGGGGAGAAGATTGTACACAAGGCTCATTATCTTTTCAGAAAGGCTACATGATAAGAGGAGCATTTAAACAGTCCAGCTACGTTTCCCCTGCTAACAGCGATTACTTTTGTCTTCCTCTTGGTGTCAGAAGAGATTTTATATCCTGCTGTCATTTATATTTATCCTTCCTTTAGGGGCTTTAACAAATGTTTACTGAATTGATTTACTGAAGTGAAAGAGTCACAGATTCTCTAGCAGCTACCCAAATTTCATCCACTTATTAGAGTAAATTAATGATTGTTTCCTATGGATTGCTTGGGCACATCATAACCAGAGCCAGGATCAGGAATAATGAGGTGAACATCTGCCTGGGATGAGATTCACACAAATCAGCAGTTGTTTTCAGGCAGTACATGTTGCTTTAATGTTAGCAAATTCCTCTCTCCATGATTTTGTCACAAGTCAAGGTATATGGGTTCTAGTCTCCCTCTACATGAACTGGACCTCCAGAGACCATGCTAAGGGGACCTGATCCCTTCAGTTTTAGAGATTCCATGATGGATCCTTGCAATGATGAATAAAAGACACCTGGCCCCCTAAATCTACCTGTCTCCAGGTAGATTTCACATCACACCCAAATTTCCACCTCAGTTGTGTTCTTGTTAGTCACCCTCCCTCCACCTGCATCCTCTTCACCTCCTACTTCAAAGACAATGTATTTAATCAATTCTATCTCTATATCCCTCCTATTCATCTCTTTTTCTCCATTCATATGAACATCTCCAGCATCCCTTGCCAGAGCAATGTAGTTAGTCAACCTGCTTTTAGTTCTCCTGCCCCAATGAATCTTTCTAAGGCACCATGTCATTTCCCTCTTCAAGGGGCCTCTTAGATAAAATACAAGCTCCCCAGCCAGGCATTGAAAACCCTTTCCAGACTCATGTCATATTACTCCCCAATATGTGCTGAGCCTTCTTCCCAAACTAACCCAAATTTGTCATTCCACCTCCCATTTCTGTGCTTCTGAATTGACTTGTCCCTCTCATGTAGAAAGCTCTTCCTCTCATTTCTGTCTCTTGGAATCCTAAGCTTCTATCAAATATCCATCCAATCAAGTAATCAATCCATCAACATTTATTAAGCACTTAATATGTGACAGGCACTATGCAAAGTGTGGGATGTCACTTGCTATAGGAAATCTTTCCTGATTACGTGTTCTCTGAATCTTCAATTTAAGCTATATTTATGATTGTGTTGACATGCTAAATGTAAGGGATTGTATCTTGAGTTTTATCTTTTTGTATCTAGCACCCAGCACAGTTTTGGGGACCCTGGATAGGGATTTACTAAATTTGAGTTGAATTTGGTAAAATTAAATGACTATTTCTTAAAAGTTCCTGGGGAAGAGGAGTTCAGAAATTCAGGAAAGAAAAGGAATAAAAATGAGTTTTTAAAGTAGGCTGAACAGAGAAATGTTTTCAAGCCATGTGGTCTTCTGTTGGATTTCAGTTACACTATTAGCTGTCTATTCCACTTACATTGGAGGCAGTTTTATCAATGAAGCAGCATTGCCTTCAAGGACCTTCCAAGTAAATGGGGAACACATCATGCAAACAAATATATCTACATTTAATATAAACAGTAATAGCAGAACAGCTAGATGGTGCAGTGAATAGAATGTCAGGTCTGCAGTCAGGAAGTTCAAATCTGATCTCAGATTTTAATAGCTCTAGTGTGATACTTAATTTGTCTTCTCAGTTTCCTCATCTGTAAAATGAGCTGGAGAAGGAAATGGTAAACTGCTCCAATATCTTTGTCAAGGAATCCCCAAATGGAGTCACAAAGAGTTGGATATGACACAAACAATTGAGCAATATACAATAGCATAAAAACATGTATGAGCTTTGAAAACGAGCCTGACTCAACTGTTCCCTTTTAGTTCTTTGAGGGAAAGACTTTCATAATGACAAATGATAATGATGAAGTTGGAGATGATGATGATAATTCAAGGATTATTATTATTATAGAATATATTTTATTATATATTATGCATATTATATATATTATATATTATTATACAATATATTTTATTGTATATAATATATAAATATATTTATTATATATAACAAATAAAAATAAAACAAATATATGTATATATTAATTACATATATGATATATAATTATATAATCATATATAATTTTGTTATTAATTAATATTATTATTATTATTAGTTACTACATCCTATTAGTTACTAAGGGTATTTGCAAAGATCTTTGGGCATCATTAGGGTAAAAGTGGGACTCAGCATATCATCTTTTTCAATCCTGTTTCTTTCCCTTCAAAGAGAATATTAAACTGCAGGATTACACTATGGAACTGGGAGATTTAATGGGGCATGGGGAGGGTAGGTAAGGAATAGGGGGACGTGGATCCCAGTGAAGAGAATATATCAGTTGTTTATGTGGTGCTGTGCTTTATGGATGAAATAAAGGTTTCCTTTTATGCCAAATGTCTTGTTAGCCTAAATACTCGCCCAGGAGCCCAGTACTTTTATAGCTCCATTTGAATTGTCTTAGGAGGATTCTGAAGATCACTTAGCAATCAAGCTGCTGCCAAGCATTCAATGATTTGAATGCCAAGCTTTAATTTGCCTAAAAAAATATCTTACAGAGAATTCACACAAGGGAAGCATCATGTGGAGCTCAGAAGAGGTGAAACAAAGTCTCTCTGAAGAACTTTGGAATCAATTGCATGACATGGGAGATACTGGCAAAGGATCATCCAATATGGCATTCCTGTATCAAAGGTATTGTGCTCTGTGGGCAAAGCAGAATTGCAGTAGCCCAAAAGAAAGGTGAGATGAACCAATTTAGAGACAACTCTACTCCAGATGTTCCTATGCACTGTTTGTGACCGACCTATGGAGAGTCTTCCGAGCTTTTCTTGGTCTGATCGGCCACAGCTGGACACACTGTTCATTGATCTCAACATAGTAATGCCATTTTGGTCTTCTGAGAATGAAAGACAACATTCAACCAAACTTTATGCTCAAATCTATGAGACTTAGACACGAGAGATATTTTGACTCCGTTTTGAGATTTCTCAGAAGAAAGCATAAGTAACTGCAAAAATGAATCAAAATTGTATAACTCAATAGAGCTGCCCACCCAGATGGATAAACTCAGAGCATGGCAACCTGGGGCAGGGGTTCTGTATTTTTTTAGGTAGAAAACCAGATGATTGGTTTTCCTCTTATGCTATGTGTTCTCTATACAATAAGGGACTGGGAGTATCTGATAATGGGCACGTACACCAGCAATAAACATATCAACTTGGAAAATGAGCTCAGCACGGCTCTTCCCTTTTGGCTCCTTTGAGAAGAAGCCTTATTGATTAAGTACAAAATCTTCCCCGGGGATGATGATGTTTAATTGGAGTCAACTAAATGTTCAGAAGGAGAGCTCAAAGTTCTCTATCCTGTGCAACTTATAAGGGTTTTATCAAAGAGAAGGAACCAAAGGTTATAAGTTCTAGATTTATTTGGGAGTGATCAGCAAAACCCTGTTTTAATTAGAGTTGTCATTTTCCCCCAGATACTTCCTATTCCCAATGAGATAAAAGGGAAGTCAAATTTCTTGACCTGAGTTTGAATGCTTACAAGGACTAGAATCTGGGAAAGAAGGAATAACTCCTTCTTTCCCTTCCTCCCTCTCCTCCCTGTCCCCTACCTTTATTTACCTGGCTTCAGAAAAGTACTCTGCTCTAACTATTTCTAATATATATATTGTTAGAATTTAGGACTGATGGATTATGACTAATCCCTCTTTTAATGTAGCCTTCTTATTCTTCCCTCTCCCTTTCTCCTTTCCCTCTTGTTTCCCTGTTGAGTGAAATATATTTCTGTAGTCTGTGTGTTTGTATGTGTATGTTTTTCCCTCCTTTGACTAATTCAGATGAGAATAAAGTTCGTGTCAGCTACCCCACGCCCTCCTTGTTTGTATAGATACTGACTTGTACATTCCGATTATGTGAGAAAATTTTACCTAATTTTCCCTTCCCTCTCCCTCTCCATACATTTCTTTTCATCTCCTTTTTCATTCTTCTTTTAAAATTATTAAGAAATAACAGAACCACTCTCAGGACTTCCATTCAGTTAGATCACCTTTATGACCTCTGATGATAACTAGATTCAAAAGGGACACGTGCAAGAATTTTCTGGAGCCAGCTCATACCTATTCATGAGAACCAATTTTTAAAAAAATTTCATTTCAAGCATTCACACAGCATCAAAGATTTGGTTTATTGTTTAGTTGATTAGCTCTTTTTAAGAAATAAAGTTGAATATCTTTTGGTTTGTTTGTTTACTCATTCTTCCAGCCTATTTCCTGACTTCGGACTTTATGTCATGACCAGGATCTGCACAATTCTGGAGAGAAGATCTGGGCTGGTTCTGTTGCTGCTTCCTTGGAGTATTGACTGTTATATAATTCCAGGATCTCAAGGACAACTCAGAATGGGGACCTAGAAACTTCTAATGCTCCAAAGTGAAACCCTCACAATCCAAATCTAGAATTTCTACAGACTCTCAGACCTAAGGTCCTGAAAGCAATTTGTCTATCCCTCTCCCTCCATTGATTTGGGAGCATTGTTGTTTTCCTAGGAATCTTCCTATGAGGAAGTCTTTTTTGTTTACCTTGGCTGAACACAGAAACCAACAAAGTCCATTCACCTCAAAATAAGGGTGACCATGGAAAATGAGCACAGACTCTTCTTTCAGAGCTTCAAATTTAAATGCCAAGTTAAAGACATATTTTGTTCAAGGAACAGAAAAGAAGATTGGGGAAAGTACCAGCAGGGGTCAAGAACCACTAGACTTTTGGAAGTGGGAAAATTAAGGAAAAGATGGAGAAAGGAAAGAAAGAAAGGCGGAAGGAAGGGAGGAGGGAGAAAAAGAGGAAGGGAGGGAAAAAGAAAGGAAGGAAAAGAGGAAGAAAGAAAGAAAGGGAGGGAAGTGTAAAGGAAGAAAGAAGGAAAGGAAAGAGAGGAAGGAAAGGAAAGAGAAGAAGGAAGAAAAGAAGGAAGAAGGAAGGAAAGGAAGAAGGAAGGAAAGAAGGAAGAAGGAAGGAAAGGAAAGGAAGAACAAAGGAAGGAAAGAACAAAGGAAGGAAAGAAGGATAAAAGAAAGAAAGAAGGAAGGAAAGGAGAAAGAAAAAGGAAGGAAGGAATAAAGAAATAAACCTTTCACAAGAAAGCTTTTTAAAAAAAATTCAGTGCAGGGTATTGCTTTGGAATTAGTAGAGCAAGACTAATAAGGTTTCTTATTCAGGTGGGACTTAAGTCTGAAGACTAAAGTACTATCTTAATATTATTGTGTAGTGCATAGATTAAAAGAGGGCAACTAGATGGTGCAGTGGGTAGAGTGCCAGTCTTGAAGTCAGGAAAATCTGAATTCAGTCTGACCTTGGACACTTTCTAGCTATATGACTCTGAGCAAATCATTTTACCCTGTTTGCCTCAGTTTCCTCATTTATAAAATGAACTGGAGAAGGAAATGGCCAACCACTTCAATATCTCTGACAAGAAAACCCCACGTGGGGTCACAAGGAGTTGGACATAACTGAAAAAATGAACAAAACAAAAGACTAAAAAGGCAATGATTTGGGGAGGGAAAAATTTCAATGAGCTTCCATATAGGTATACCAGGACTTGAACCCAATCCTTTGTCAACAAATGTAACTCTTACCTCACAAGGCATCTAGTCCAGCCTGTCCCTGACCAAGAATTCCCTCTAAATCACAACCAGCAAGTGGTCATCCAGTCTTTTTTCTTTTTCTTTTCTTTTTTGAAGAATTCTTCTGAGGGGAGAACCCCCTACTTCCAGAAACAGCCATTCCACTTCTGGGCATTTCTAGTTATTAGGAAACGTTTAAAAACCGCCTCTTTGCAGTTGCTACTGACAAATTTTAATTTTGCCCCTGGACCAGAAAGAACAAATCTAATACTTCCTTCATGTGATAGACTTTCATGGCTCCCAAAGTCTTGTCTTCTCTAGGCTAAATATCCCCAGCTCCTTCAAGCAATCCTTATATGATATGAACTTGAGATCCTTCACCATGAGAGAAGGTGTCCCTTCTCTGCATATTTTTCTCTAGTATCAATATACTTCTTAAAATGTAGTTGCCTCGGAGCAGTTAGGTGGTGCAGTGGATAGAGCACCAGCCCTGAAGTTGGGAGGACCTGAGTTCAAATCTGGTCTCAGACACTTAGCACTTCCTAGCTGTGTGAACCTGGGCAATTGCCTCAGCAAAAAGCAAAAAAAAAAATGTAGTTGCCTCAAAATGAATACAATCTTCTATATATGATCTGACAGGAGCCAAGTGACTCTCATCTCTAGTTCTGTATTTAAGTGTGTGCCCACCTAGCTTCCCAGAACTGAGGGAAGGAAAGATCCAATCTCTAGAGGTCACTGCATGTGACATTATTGGACTTGTATAAGTTGACAATAGAGAAGATTTTGTAAAATTTGAATCTCTCTCTCTCTCTCTCTCTCTCTCTCTCTCTCTCTCTCTCTCTCTTTCTCTCATCTCTCATCTCCCAAATCTATACCCTTGTTTGGCAGCTGCTTCCATCTTCAACCTTGAATGATTGCCTTTCTGTACTTTTACCTACTGTTTCCTCAACTGTCCCTCAAATTCTCTCAAAGTGATTCTTCAAATGGTGAATGGGATGTCTGTTTCTGATTGAGTAATCCTATTTTCAAAATGATTTGATTGGTGGGTTAAAGAGAAAAATTTCACTCCCTCTCCTTGCCGTACTCTGGTACTAGTACAATGGTCTTCTCCACAATTGCCTCTAACAGGCAAACATAAGTTAGCTAAATAAAGCCTCCAAAGCATGGTCATTCTTCAGCTCAAGGCTATGTCTTTATTCCTTCTAACTCAATCAGTGAGACATGTTCATACTTCATGAAGAGAGTATGATTATATCCAAAAAGGATATAATAATTAGAGGTGAAAGAGGGGAAAGATGAAAAAGAAGGGGTAATCAAATCCTTCCTCTTTACAGGTCCAGTGTTTGTCTTATTAATACTAATACCACTTTTATAGCACTTTAAGGTTTACAAAGTGCTTTATAAATATTATCTCATTTTATTCTAACAACCTGGGAGGTAGGTACTATTACAATTTCCATTTTACAGATAAGGAAACTGAGTCAGACAGGGATTTAATGTCTTGCCCAGCATTACACTTTCAAGTGTTTAGGCCAGTTTTGAATTCAAATCTTCCTGACTCCATGCCCAATTCTCTCTCCATGGTGCTACCTATTTGTATCATGATCTTTAGCGAATCTATCAGATAATATTACATCAAAAATGTCTGCATGAGGAATCAAAATGCAACAGTGGGGGTTGGTTATGATACATCAATAATATTATGAACTGACATTAATTCAATAGAATGTAAGTTCCTTGAGGGCAGGAATACTTTATAGTCTTAGCATCTTCAGCACCAGTAAGATATCTAGCATATAGTAAGTTCTTGATAAATATCAGTTGAATGGGAAAAAGCACAGTGACTTTGAAACTGAAGTCCCTTAAATCCTTCCAGTGACCCTTTTTCCTGAATGACCCTCATCTGTAAAATGAGGAATTTGTACTCAGTGACTCTTTTGAGGAACTAGATGCAGACCTGGGATCTCTTGCTCCTTTTATGTGACTTGGGCACTTAAAATTTCCTCAGGCTGATGCACATGAAGAGAAAAAGAGTTGGCTAATATTTTATGACCTGGCAGACCCAGTTGGCAAGACTTTGCTTGGAACCAAAGTTTGATGTTGGCTCCCACAGGTGAAAGGTGTCACCACAGTCTGAAGAATAGAGGGATTGAGGGAGCAACAAGGAGACAGGAAGAAAACTCACCAGAGACAGTTTTCTTATATTGTGAAAGCACTACAAAATAGGATAATTTGTGAGTTTGAGGAAGATAGAGTAAAATATTGCCCTGAAGTGAAACTTCTCACATACTTATCAAAAATAATACTAGACATACTAAAGCAAACAAACAAATAGATTGATTAAATAAAGAAATATAAATAATAGCTAGGCTTTAGATAGTGCTTTAAGACTTGCAAAGCACTTCACAAATATGATGATAAAGTTAGCCAAATTTCCACTCTTCCTTTAATTTTTCTTCTGCTGAGTTGTCCTATAGGTATGACCTTCCCTCTGAACAATCAGAGGATCTCCACCACCTCCATAGTCGGAGGTTGGAATTTTGTCTTATGCAAATGAAGATTCATTAGCAACAATCAGTTATAATAATGACTTTTCCAGCCTAGGATCAAAACCAACCCTTGATCTACATAGATGCCCTCATCTTTGTCATTCTCAATCTTCCTCCTCCTCCTCCTCCTCTTCCTTCTTTTCCTCCTTTTTCTCCTCTTCCTCCTCCTCCTCCTTCTTCTCCTCCTCCTCCTTATTTTCTTCTTCCTTCTTCTTCCTTCTTCATCTTCTCCTCGGCCTCCTCCTTCTTCTTCTTTCTTTTTCTTTTTCTTTTTCTTCTTCTTCTTCCCCATGTCCAGGCATGGGAAACAGGTTGTACAAAAGCAAAAAGATGAACTATTCTTTTTGCAAAACAGCCAGAAGGCCACTTTGACCAATTTGTGGTGTGTATGCATGTGTGAGAGGAGTGATGTGCACTAAGGAAAATATATGATTGTTAGCCAAATATTAAGGCCTTCAGAGTTTGTTTTGTGAAAATCACTGAATCTTACAAAAAGAATTTTCAGAGAGAGGAAAGGTGAGAGGAAGAAGGAAGGAAGAAAGGAGGGAGGGAAGAAAGGAGGGAAGAAAGGAAGAAGGGGAGGAAGGGAATAGGGGAGGGAGGGAGGAAAAAGGGAGGGAGAAAGGAGGGAGGAAGGAAGGAGGAAAAGAAGGAAAGAAAGAGAGAGGGAGGGAGGAAGAAAGAATGGAAAAAAGAAAAGGGGGAGGGAAGATAGAAAGAAGGAAGAAAAGACAGAAGGAATGAAGGAAGGAAGGAGGGAGGGAGGAAGAAGGACAGAATTGTCTTTATGACCTTGGCAAGTCCCTTAACTTTCATAAAATTTGGATTCCTCTCCTGTAAATGAGGAGATTGCACTAGATGGACTAGATGGACTCTGGTTCACAACCCTCCTATATTTGATAAGTTGCCAAATCTTGTCAATTTTACTTCAACTATCTCTTATGTCAGGAAGAATTCAGTTCAAATCCAACCTAAGACACCTAATAAGGATGTGATATCAGGCAAGTCATTTCACCTCAGCACCTACCTATTAATACAGAGAGAGAAGAAGCAGCGAAAGGCTATTTAAAACTTTCACCATTTCTCCACAGTTCTTAAGGGATAGACATCTCCCAAGTCAAGTCAACAAGCACCTACTATGTGCCAGGCACTGTGCTAATATCCCATTTGATCTTCACAATAATCTTGGGGAGGAATTTCTATTATGATCCCCATTTTACAGTTGAAGAAACTGAAGTAGACAGAGATGAAATGATTTGCCCAGAGTCACACAACTAGGAAGTATCTGAGGCTGAATTTGAACTTCACTCATCCTGACTCCAGGTCCAGCACTGTATACTATTACCTAGTTGCACTAGGATCAATCAATAAGCAAACATACATTAACTGCCAATTATGTGCCTGAACATATATTAAGCACTGAGGTTAAAAAAAAGAGAGGCAAAAAAGATGCCTCTGAACTCTGTCAATATTCTTCTCCAAACAACTTTAAAATAATGCCTCAAATAAAATTTTGGAGTAGCAGAGCCAACAAAAAGTTGGGGTGAGATATTTTTCCAGACTAAGAGAACTTAAGAGGTTGACAGGAGAAATCTATAACATAGGGTAGAGGTCTGGTGGAGGTCTGTCTGGAACCCACACACGAGGCAGTGATAAAAATGGCCACAGCTCCAGCTTCAAGAGCTCTCAGCCCAGAAACAATGAGAGGGTTAAACAACTGGTAGAGTTATTACAGGGGACCCTGTGCTAGCACTGGGTATAGCTAAAACTGGTTGTCAATTCTATTGTCCACATGGAGGTCTGGGTCACTACATTTTGCTAAAAAGTACCATAGGTAATGAAAAAAATGTTTACAGAAAGTTTGATAAAGACTCATTTCTCAAATCCACAACTGTCAATTTTTGAAAAAAATAACAGCCATTCCCAAATTGATAAATGGTCAAAGGATATGAACAAGTTTTCAAAAGAAGAAATCAAAGCTATATATAGCCATATAAAATATTCTAAATCATTATTTATTGGAGAAATGCAAATTAAAACATCACCCTGTGCTGGAGGAGATGAAGGAAAACTAGGCAATTAATGAATTGTTGGTAGAGATGTGAATAGGTCCAAATATTACAGAAAACAATTTGGAACTATACCTAAAGACTATAAATCCGTGTATACCCTTTGACTCGGTGATACCACTACTAAGTCTGTGTCCCAGAAATCAAAGGAAAAGGAAAGGACCTATATATACAAATATATTTATAGTAGCTATTTTTGTGGTGGCAAAGAATTGGAAATTGAAGGGAAGCCTATCAATTGGAAAATGAGTGAACAAATTGTGACATGATTATGATGGAATACTATTGTGTGAGAAATGATGAAAGAAGTGGTTTCAGGAAAAAATATGGCAAGACTCATATGAACTGATCCAAAGTGAAGTAAGAAGAATTGGGATATCATTGTGCACAGGAATAGTAATTTTTATAATGATGATCATCTGTGAAAGACTTGGCTACTCTGATCAATACATGATCCAGGAGAATTCCAAAGAACTAATGATTAAAAAAATGCTATCCATCTCCAGAGACAGAACTGGTGAATTCTGAGTGCAAATTCAAGAAAAATTTTCTGAATTATTTTTATTGCTTTTAAAAATCTGGTTAATGTGGATAATGGTTTTGCATGATTTTACATACATAATTGATGCCAAATTGCTTGTCTTTTCACTGGGTAAAAGAAGACTTGGGAGAGAGAAAGAGTTGAGCACAAAATTTAAAAAGAAAAGAATGCTTTAAATGAATAATAATTTTTTAAAAAGAGACAAAAGATAATCTCTGATCTCAAGGAGCTTACAATCTAATGAGGGAGAAATATGCAAACAAATAATACACAAAGCAAGCTATATGCAAACTATATATAGAATCAATAGGTTTGATGTTGATGCAGCAATCATGATTTCCGACAAAGCAAAAGCAAAAACAGACTTAATTAAAAGAGATAAGCAGGGAGACTACATTTTACTAAAAGATACCATAGCCAATGAAGTAATATAAAAAATACAAGAAGTTTCTCAGATAAAGACCACACTTCTCAAATATATAGTATATATAGAATTAGGTCAAAATTTTTAAAAATAAGAGTCATTACTCAATTGTTAAGGGGTCAAAGCATATGAACAAGCAGTTTTCACAAGAAATCAAAGCTATCTATAGTCATATAAAATGATCTAAATCACTTTTGACTTAGAGAAATGCAAATTAAAACAATTTTGAGATACCACTTCACATCTATTAGAAATGAAAAAAATGCTGGAGGGGATGAGGGAAAACTAGGTATTCTAAAGAATTGTTGATTGAGTTGTGAACTGGTCCAACCATTCTGGAAAACAATTTGGAACTATTCCTAAAGGGCTATAAAACTGCGCATACCCTTTGACTCTGCTATCCCAAAAAGATCAAAGGGAAAGGAGATATATGTACAAAAATATCTGGAGCAGCTCTTTAGCAAAGAATTAAAAATGGAGGGGATGTTCAACACTTGGAGAATGGCTGAATAAAGTGTGGTATAGGATTGTGAAGGAATACTATTGTTCTATGGGAAATGATGAAGGGGATGATTTCAGATAAAATATGGCAAGCTCTATATGAATTAATGCAAGTTAAAATGAGAAGAACAGAGAGATCATTGTGCACAGGAATAGTAATGTGATAATGATGATCAACTGTGAAAAACTTGGCTACTCTGATCAATACGTGATCTAAAAGAATTCCAAATGATTGATGACAAAAAATGCCATCTTTCAGAGAGAGAACTGATGAATTTTGATTGCAATTTTAAATATAGTTTTCTCACTTTATTTTCTTGCTTTTTATTTGAAATATAGGTAATATGGATATATGTTTTGTATGATTTCACACATATAATTGATATATTGTTTGTCTTCGCAGTGGGTGTGGAAGGGTATGGAAGGGAGGGAAAGAATTTGGAACTCAAACTTAAAAAAAAAGTTTAAAATAAATAAATAATAAAATAGGGAGGGGTGGGGAGAAAGTTTGGGATGGCATCCAGACTCTGCCACTTAATAACTTAGGAAATCATTCACCATAGTTTCTTCATCTATGAAATGGGGATAAAAAATTTTTTTTTACCATTTTCTATGATTCAATTGGGATAAAAGGTATTTAAAACATTATAAATATGAAGTTTCATATTACTTATATAGTTCCAAGCTGCAGATTTGGACTTCCTTCACTCCTCCAGCCTTCTGGTCTTCTACATTTACAATCTAGAAGTAATCCTCTTCCCTTTCCTTTATATGCAATATACAATCAAATACCAGGTTTTATCTTTCCTGTTTTCAAAATCTCTCTAAAAGGAGGCATAGAAGGGGCAACTAGGTGGCGCAGTGGATAGAGAACCAGCCCTGAAGTCAGGAGGACCTGAGTTCAAATTTGATCTCAGACACTTAACATTCCCTAGCTGTGTGACCCTGGGCAAGTCATTTAACCTCAATTGCCTCAGCAAAAAAATAAAATAAAAGGAGGCATAGAGGTGATGCAAAAGATAAAACTCCAGACCTAGGAAATTCAGATTCAGTCACTTATTAACTATATGTGTGATCTCAGATAAAGTCACTGAATCTGCCTCAGTTTTCTCATTTGTAAAATGAGGATCATAATAAATGCTTACCTCCCGGGGTTGTTGTGACAACCAAATGAAATAATACTTGTAATGTACTTCATAGACCTTAAAGCAATATAGCAATGCTAGCTATTATTCTCCAGTTATACATATACTAAGCAATAATCCTCTGACTTCTAATACAATGCCTTTCCAACTAAGTCACCCTCTAATAGAAGACATGCTCTTTGAGGGCAGAGAATCCCCAGTACCTTGCCACTAGTATTTAATGTGTTTATTGAAACGTGTATAGCTTATATCAGATTGTTTACTGTCTTAGGAAGGGGGAAGGTAAGAGAGAGAGGGAGAAAAAAATTGGAACTCAAAATCTTACAAAAATGAATATTGACCCTCTCAGACTGGCTAAGATGACAAAAAAGATCATGATAAATGTTAGAGGGGATGTGGGAAAACTGGAACACTAATACATTGTTGGTGGAGTTGTGAACTGATCCAACCATCCTGGAGAGTAATCTGGAACTATGCCCAAAGGGCTATCAAACCGTGCATATCCTTTGATCCAACAGTGTCTCTACTGGGTCTGTAAACCAAAAAGATCATAAAAGAGGGAAAAGGACTCACATGCGCAAAAATGTTTGCAGCAGTCCTTTTTGTAGTGGCAAGGAATTGGAAACTGAGTTTGCTCATCAACTGGGGAATGGCTAAATAAATTATGGTATATGAATGTTATGGAATATTATTGTTCTATAGGAAACGACCAGCAAGATGATTTCAGAGAGGTCTGAGAGACTTACATGAACTGATATCAAATGAAGTGAGTAGAACCAAGAGAACAATGTACTCAGCAACAAGAAGATGATGTGATCATCAACTGTGATGGACTTGGCTCTTTTCAACAATTGTGTTTCAAAGCAATTCCGATAGACTTGTGGTGGAAAGAGCCATCTTCACCCAGAGAAAGGGTTGTGGGGACTGAGTGTGGATCACAACATAGTATTCTCACCTTTTTTTGTTGTGCTTTACTTGATTTTTTTTCTTCTCATTTTTTTTTCTTTTTTGATCTGATTTTTCTTGTACAGCATGATAAATGTAGAAATATGTTTAGAAGAATTGCACATGTTTAACCGTATTGAGTTACTTGCTGTTTAGGGGAGGACTAGGTGAAAGGGAGGGAGAAAAATTTAGAACATAAAGTTTTGCACGGATGAATGTTGAAAACAATCTTTGCATATATTTTAAAAATAAAAGATTTATTTAAAAATTTAAAAATGAATGTTGAAAACCATCTTTACTTATAATTGGAAACATGATATAGCATTAAAATAAAATCTTTTAAAAAGAGAAAAAAAGAAAATCTACTTAAGATTATTGAAAGTCTATGTCCATTGAATGGGGTTTTGTGAATTGTAATATATGAACATGATGGAATATTATTGAGAAGTAAAAAACAATAAATACAAACTCCAAGTTAGAAATACCTGGGCTCCAGTCTGGCTTCTGACATGTTATATAGTAAGTACCCACTTAACTGGAGGCAGCCAAATGACTTAGGGAATAGAGTACCAGTCTGGAGTCAGGAAGACTTAAGGGAACTCTGGCTACAGATAGCAGCTTTGTGATCCGGACAGGTCATTTAACTCCTGTTTGCCTTAAATCCACTGGAGAAGGAAATGGCAAACCACTGCAGAATCTTTTGATAAGAAAACCCCATGGACAATATTGATCCACACTATGATCCTATGATCGTACTATGATCCACAAAGGCTCAGACATGACTGAACAGTTCAACAGCAACCACTTGTTCTGAGGCTCAATCCATACATCCATAAATTGGAAATGGAAAAATCTAGCTAAAAGGATTCTGGTTCTCTCCCTCCTTCTGTCTCTGTCTTTCTGTGTGTCTGTGTGTCTGTCTTTCCCCCTTTTCTCTCTTTCTAGTCTGTCTCTGTCTCTTTCTCTCACATACACATACATGCATGTACATGCACACACAAGTGTTAAATAAATGTCAGTTATTATTATACAGCGTCCAAGAAAACTATATCATCCACATAACAGAGAGATGAACTGGAACTGAGACACTGACAGTCCTGCTGTACTCTGCCCCTTCAGGCCACATCGAGAGAATCTCGTTCCCTTTTGTGTACCAGATTTTTTACGAGACATTAATAAGCTGGAGAACATTCAGAAAAGCACAATCAGAACAGAAAAGGGCCTTGAGATAACGTTATTCAAGGAGCAATTGAAAGAAATAGGGTTGTTTAGCTTAGAGAAAAGAATATTTTCTGAAGAGACCTGATAGCTCCATCCAAGTATTTGAAGGGCTGCCATGTGGAAAAAGGATTGACTTGTTCTTCTCATCCCTAGAGGACAAATAATGTGGGAAAGGTGCCTAGAGCTAAATTTAGATTTGATAGATGCAAAACTACTTGTTGAGTAAGGTACAGTGGATAGAATGCTGAGCATGGAGTCAGGGAGACTTAACTGTGATTTCCCCATCTGCAAAATGCACTGGAGAAGGAAATGACAAATCATGGTAATGTCTTTGCCAAAAAACGTTAGGAAGAATCAGACACAAGTGAAAATGACTAAATCACAACTCATTATGCTCTATTGTAAAGAGAATTCTCTTCCAAGTATGGATTGGACAAAATTGGCCCCAGATAGCTCTTCCAACTTTAAATTGGATAATTCAGAGGATTAAGAGTGGGAGGAGATTTAAGAGATGGGGCTAGTATGGAGCTTTGGATTGTGGCTGACATTGAGATTTGGGCTCAAAATTATCTGGAGGTCAGATCTGGGCAATGAACTTAGAGTTGGGGTTGGGACTGGCATGAATGTTGGCCTTGAGATTGAGTGTGAGAGTTAGGATTGAATTGAGGATGGAAATTGAGGAAAGGAGAAAAGACAATCCACATCTGAAATTGAGCCACTGGGGAGAAATATTATTTTTAAAATTTGAAAGTCACCTGAACTTTGCAAAGGAGTTTACCTTTATCTCTTCCACTGTTTGCTCAATTAGTGGGCAGGTGTAATCATTACCCTTGGCTGGCTTCTACCTGCAACCTCATGTAGGCATTTTTATAAATAGATCCCAGGTTCTGTGGTCTTAAGAGGGAACTAATCCTATAATCTTTCCATATATTATTGATATGTTTGAAGAACCGAATTGACTTTTAAATTCTGTTTGTCTGAAATAGCAAATAGTTTCAAAGAAAATCAGAAGAGGAAAAACCATTCTGACACAGAAGGAAGTTCTGGGATTGAAATCAGTTCAATCAGTTCAACAAATCTTTTCTTAAGTAACTATTATGATGTATAGAAAATATTCTATCAGGCTCTCTTTGTATAACCAAGGGCTTCATCTCCAACAGGGAGGAGACTCTTACCCAACTTATTGCCTTGCCATAAAGACCAGCTTTGCCTTCCCCTGATTTACATTCTATATGGAGAAAACACCTAGTACCCAGATAGCTAAGGAAGAGGAGCTGAACTCATTAAAATGTGAGCTCCTTTTGGGCAAGAGCCCCATTTTCCCATTCTTTTTATTCCCCATTCTTAGCACAGTGACTGGCATTATAATACATACTTATTAAGATTTCGGTGATCTAGAGAACTCCCATAAGAGGAAACTTTTAGAAATGTAAATTGCCACCTGTTCTGCAGCAGTTACCCAATAGCTGAGAAGTTAAATGGCTTGTCCAGGGTCACATAGCAATTAGTCTATGGCAGAGGTCTTCCTGGCTTGGAGGCTGGTTGCCTAGCCACTATATCACACTCCTTCTTTCATAGATAATTTCTAATTCCCAAAAATATCCATCGAGGACATTCGAGAGGTGCAAATTCCCATTTGAGGGCCAAGGGAAAAGTCATTACTGACGGAGGGCACTCAGGGAAAGCTTCCTGGAGAAGGTATCATTGGAGGGATTCTCAAGAATGAACTCAATAGGAAAAAGTGGAGGAAAAGACAAAGTGGTTCTGGGTCCAGGAAACTGTGCGAGAAGGCTTGAAGACCAGAAAGGTCAAGGCTCATATGGAGAAAGGTAAGAATATGGAGGATGGTTGGAAGGTAGAATGTGTAGGTAGAAGTAATAGGGGACCAGGGCCAGGAAGTTTCAAAGGGGTCAGAGAGTGTAGGATGTTGTAATACATGTTAGGGTGAATGAACCTTATTCGGGAGGGAACACCGTAGCCAGAAGAGTTTTGAGTGCACTGTTTCAAGCTTGATAAGACTGTTCAGAACCTTCGCACCCAGGATATATCCTTCCATAATTCTAGGAAAACTTCAGAAGATTTCCTGAAGGAAATGTGTGATGCTCTCTCTTATATCTCAGTCTAACACCTCATCTACAATTATTTCATTTCAATTAAATTCAACCAGCTTTTCTTAATAACAATAGCTAATATTTATATATAGGGCTTTAAGGTTTGCAAATTATCTTATATCTGTTACCTCCCTTGATCCTCCCAATAACTACTAAGAATATCCCTATTTTATAGATGGAAGAACTGAGGTAGTGAGAGGTGCATCCCTTTGACCAGGGTCACAAAACAAAGAACCTTGTGAGGCAGGTTTGGAACTCAGAGTCTTCCTAACTCCAGGTCCAGCACTCCATCCAGTGATTCACCTTGTTGTGTGATCTTGGGCTAGTCACTTAACCTTGGATTACCTAGGAGGCAGCTGGATGATGCAGTTTGCCTCATTTCCTCAATTATAAAAATGGAAATAATAATAACACCGCTCTGTGAGTATTATTGTAAGGATTAAATAAGATAACATTTGTCAAGTACTTAGCATAATAGTGCCTGGCACATAGTAGGTGTTATAGAAATATTTATAGGGCAGATAGATAGTTCAGTGAATAGAGCACTGACCTGAGTTCAAATTCTGCCCCAGACACATATTAACTATTTGATCTTAGTCAAGTCATTTAATTTCTGTTTGCCTCAATCCATTGGAAAAGGAAATGGCAAAACACTCTAGTATCTTCACCAAGAAAACTTCATGGACAGTATTGGTGTGCTATCGCCCATTGGTCACAAAATGAACAGCAACAAAAGCTTATGCCTTCCTTCCCTTAGAGTTATCCCACCATGTTGATATTGAACCACTAATATCTATTAGCTTTGAGTCTAACCATCCAGTGGTCCTAAATACATCTGATTGCGTAATTGTCTATTCCACGTCTCTCTACCTTATTAACAAAAATAATATGAGATATTGCATTGCAAGTTTTACTAAAATCTCGGAAAACTTGATCCATAACATTTCGCCCCATCAATTAGTTGAATAATCCTTTCAGAAGTGATAATGAAATTAACGGGACCAGTGGGTTTCTTCATGAAGCCAGACTGGCTCTTTGTAAATTGTAACTTCCCTCTCCTAATGTTGGCTGATCTTTAATCATCCTCCCAGGAACTGAAGCCAAGTTCATTGACCTATAATTCACAGACTGATGTCATCACATTCTTGAAAATCTAGACATTTTCCACTTTCCAACACCGTAGGACCTTTTCCATTTTCCATGATCTTCCAGATATCACTTGACAGTGACCTAGGAATCATATCTACCATTATATCTTCTGTCCAGTCATTTAATTTCTGCCTCTGTTTTCTCATCCATAGGGTTTTTTTTACCCTTTTTCTACACTCAACTTTTTACCTGAGAAATTTTTACATGTCCCAAGGTATATAGGTATATAAAAATAGGTTTACAAATCAAGCAATTTTTGTTTGTTTTTAATTAATTAATTTATTTTTATTAAAGCTTTTTATTTGCAAAACATATGCATAGGTAATTTTTCAACATTTACCCTTGCAAAGCTTTCTGTTACAAATTTTTCCCTCTTCCCCCCTCCCCCTCGCCCAGATGGCAGGATGTCTAACACATGTTAATTATGTTAAAATATTTGACAGATCGATTATGTGTATATATATTTAAACAGTTATCTTGCTGTATAGGAAAAAAACCTGAGAAGGAAAACATAATGCAAGCAAACATCAACAGAGAGTGTGAAAATGTTATGTTGTGGTCCAGACTCAGATCCCACAGGCCTCTCCCTGGGTGTATATGACTATCTTCATCGCTGAACAACTGGAACTGGTTTGAAACATCTCATTGTTGAAGAGAATCATGTCCTTCAGAACTGATCATCATATAGTCTTATTGTTGCTGGGTATAATGATCTCCTGGTTCTGTTCATTTTACTCAGGATCAGTTCATGCAAGTCTCTCCAGGCCTCTCTGAAATCATCCTGCTGGTCGTTTCTTACAGAACAATAATATTCCATAACATTCATATACCATAATTTGTTCAGCCATTCTCCAATTGATGGGCATCCCTTCAGTTTCCAGTTTCTAGCCACTACAAAAAGGTCTGCCACAAACATTCTTGCACATGTGGGGCCCTTTCCTTCCTTTAAGATCTCTTTGGGATATAAGCCCAATAGAAACACTGCTGGGTCAAAGGGTATGCACTGTTTGATAACTTTTTGAGCGTAGTTCCAAATTGCTCTCCAGAATAGTTGGTTCCATTCACAGTTCCACCAACAATGTATCAGTGTCCCAGTTTTCCCTCCAACATTCATCATTATCTTTTCCTGTCATCTTAGCTAATCTGACAGGTGTGTAGTGGTATCTCAGAGTTGTCTTAAACAAATCAAACATTTATTGACAATAAATCATAATTTCATGATCTCCACATTCAGTTATGACTCCATATGGGTTCATGACCTACAGTTTAAGAAGCTGAGATCTACAGAATAGGGACAATAATAGCATGTACCTGCTATTATTTTTATATATATTATTTTATTATTATATATTATGTATACAAGCCATTATTATTATATATTATATAGCTAGTCTAAAGATCAAATGGGATCAATAAAGCATTTAGTGCAGTACCTGGCACATTGTAGGTATTTTTACACACTCTCATTTGCTTTCTTACCATCTCTGTGTTTATGTTAAATGCCAACTTCATGTTAATCATGATGGTTGTCTCACCAGTAGTATGGATCCTAAATGCCAGGCTGAGGAGTAAGTTTGCATTTTAACCTTCAGACAATGGGAAGCCATTGAAGATTTTTGAGTGAGGAGGTGATGTGATCATTCTTTGATCACAGAAAGATTATTTTGGCATCTGGGTACAGAATAAATTTGAGGGGATAGCAGCTGCCTGGAAGGAGAGAGACCATTTAGGAGGCTACTCCAAGATATGATGAGGATCATATGATGAGTTTGGGTGGGAAAAAGGGGAAAGATTCGAAAGATGCTTTGGAGTTTAAATTGACTTGGAGATGGACTGGAAATGGGACTGAGAGGGAAGGAGGGAAAAAGACTATGAGGTTCTGACTCAAGTTGGCTGATTGTTCTCAATAGAAAAGGGAAGTTTGGAGAAAGGAGAATTTGGTGGAGAAGATGAATTCCATTTTAGAGATGCTGAATTTGATGAGAGACAGCCTGGTGCCGTGGATTGCTGGACATGGATGTGGATTTGAATTCAAATCTCACTTCAGTTATTTACTAGCTCTAGTCACATAATAATAAAGTTGGTAGCATTTACATATATACATATACACACATATAAATATACATGTATATATATATTTGCAAAGAACTTTGTATATGTTCTCATTTGTCTTCTATGACTTAGATTATTAGTTCTCAATAACCCTGTGAGGTAGCTGCTATCATTATCCCCATTTTACAGATTAGGAAACTGAGGCTCAGAGAAATGCACTGACTGGTCTCAGGTAACTAGTTAATGTCATTAGTCTTCTATGACTTAGATTATTAGTTCTCAATAACCCTGTGAGGTAGCTATTATTATCCCTATTTTACAGATTAGCAAACTGAGGCTCAGAGAAATGCACTGACTGGTCTCAGGTAACACAACCAACATGTCAGGGGCTGTATTTGAACTCAAGTCCAAGCCCAGCATTCTATCCACAATGTCACCTGGCCTCCTACTTTAACTCTCTGGACCACAGTTTCCAACCCAAAGCCCTCTATGGTTCCTTCTAAGGGGACCAACACCAAGAACCCCTAGGTTACCTAAACAAGGGGTAAATTGGCTAAGGTCAGAGACACAAAACAGGTTTACTGAGTAATTGATATGCTTCCAGTCTGAGAGATATTGGGAGACTCAGTATCAATAAGCAAACTGCAAAATCATTTTAATTAAAAAATAAATGGGGTTTCCTACCAGCTAAGGGAACATCAAGTGCTTGATGCTTCTGATCATTAGAATTCACAGTCACACTGATGTGCCATCTCTTTACGATTCTCTCATTGGTCTTAAAAAGGCAAAGTCCCATCTGTAGATTCTGACTCTGCCAATTATAGCACTGAGATAAAATGAAATTTTGTTTCAGTAGCAAGTAGGGGAGAGTGCAGTATAATGGAAGATGATATAATGTTGGAACTTCAGAATGACTTGCAAAATGCCCCTGGTGTAGTCATCAGGAAGCTAGGTGGGATAGGGAACAGAGCACAGGAAGACCTGAGTTCCAATTCAGCCTTAGACATGTCCTAGCTGTGTGACCCTTGTGAACTCATTTAACCTCTGAAAAATGAGCTGGAGAAGGACATGGCAAACCATTCCGGAATCTTTGCCAAGAAAAACCTCAAAATGGGATCACAGAGCATTAGATACAACTACAAATGACTGAGCAGCCAAAAGTTCAATTTAGAGGTCCATGTCAAAGTCTGAGAAAATGAAAATAAAATAATCTGAAAGTATAAAAGAATCTAAGTCAGGTTGAATTCAATTTAGCAAACATTCATTAAATGGCTGTTGTGTGCTGCATACTGAGACTGAGATAAAAATGAACATTCCCCCCTCCTACACACACACACACACACACACACACACACACACACACACACACAAGCTCCTTGTAGTAAGTTCTGGCTTCAAATTCAGCACCCAGTTTTGTGCAAAGACCTGGAGGAGAGACATGACAAGATGAGCCTGAAAAAGCCCTGAAAATCCCCAGCTCAGGGTTGGACAGGCTGTATGACCTTAACAAACCTTAGTTTCCTCATCTGTGAAATTAGGGGCAACTATACTTTCATCACCTACCCTGTAAGAATCAAATGAGCTAATGCATGAGAAAGCTCAATGTAATGAAAAGTGTCGTGCTGATAATAATTTCTTTTTTCTTTTTGTTGCTGCAAAGCAAAAATTATCTTCCCATAGTTATGTCCATGGGTACTCTCTTTCCTACTCAAGCCCAGATAGTCTGTATAGTTGGATGGCACACTCCCCTGCTTCTTTACCAAGTACCAGACCCTCCAGTTAACCCCAACTATACCTACCTTATCCTTTATCGCTGACCATTGCTCCCAAGGAGTTAATGATTGAGCAGAACCATAAAATTTCCACCCGATAACCTCTGACCAACATTTGAAGGGAAAGAACCCCCTATAAAACCAGCCCCTCAGCACTAAGCCAGGCACTTTTTCTCCCAGCTGGTGTTTTGAGAAAACATCCCTCCACCATGAACTTCTCAGGAAAGTACCAGCTCCAGTCCCAAGAGAATTTTGAAGCCTTCATGAAGGCTGCTGGTAAGTTCGTAAGGCAACATCCTTTGGAGATCGAAAGGGGCAGGGACATTATATTGGTCGTTGCCAGAAAGAAATGAACTTAAAATGCTTAAAGGAAACCTGCAGCAAGTGAAATCATTCAACTGGGGAGGCTCTGGGGAGGCAATGGGGAGCCTGGATTGGATGTCAGGCTGAAGAACAACAGAATGAGGAGTCAGAGCTGAATGCTAGCCCTGTCTCTGTTCCTAATTCCCTCAGAGACAAGGATTATATCACCTCCATTCATGGATTGCATGGAAAAAGGGGATTATAGTAGCCACTACTTTCCAAGAGCCAGCTGGGTAGAGTAGAGAAAGACCACTGGATTTGCAGTCAAAAGTAATAATGAGGATGGGGATGAGGATGAAGATGATGATAAATGACACTTTAAGATTTGCAAAGCACTTTATCTCTGTATTTCATTTGAACTTTTAAACACCCTTGAGAGAAAAGTGCTAAAATAAACCCCATCTTATAGTCAAGAAAACTAAAGTTTAGTGGTTTGTCCAGCGTCAAACAGCCAGCAAGTATTTGAGGCAGTCTTTCTGGCTCTTGCCCTTTTACTATCGATTCAAGCTTGGGCAAGACTTTTAATTTCTGTGGACTTCAGTTTCTTTTCCTGCAAAGTGATGGTTAATTGGACCAGGTGAGCTCTAAGATACCTTCTAGCTCTGAGTCTCTACTGTATGAACCAGGTGTACCTGATGACATCATACAGAAGGGAAAGGATGTCAAGGGAGTGTCCGAAATTGTACAAACTGGGAAGCACTTCAAGCTCACCATTTCCACTGGCACCAGACTCCTGGTCAATGAGTTCATTCTGGGAGAGGAGTGTGAGCTGGAGACTCTGACAGGAGAAAAGATCAAGGTAAGAATGGACCTTATTTCATGCATCTGTGAGCCTCTGGGCTAAACTACAGGAAGATGCAAAGAGTAGATGAAACATGGTTTCTAACTCCCTGGAGTTTCCATCTCCTGGGGAGATAAGACACATCTTTGTTAGACACAATGTTGCATGATAGGTAGATTAAGTGAAAAAGCAGTCTGCTGGGATATGGGACAGAGGGCCAGCTGGAAAGTGATACCTCGAACACCCATTGGCTGTGTTCAGTAACTGACTTGTTTCCTTCATAACCCAGCCCCTTCTATTCTTCTGGTCCTCTCTTATTCGTTGATCTTATTCCTTGCTCATCTCTCAGCTCCAGGCAATTTCTCTGTTTTATCCCATGCTTGGAACTTTCTCCTTCTTCTGCTCAGACTGCTGACCTCCCTGGCTACCTTAATGACCCAACTACAAACGCCCCCCCAACCCTGATACTCTTCCACAAGAAACCTTCCCCAAACCTTTAATTCAAGTGTCTTCCTTCTGTTAATTATGCTGTCTATAGCTTGTTTGTACACATTTGTTTGCTTATTGTTTCCCCTGTTAGATTGTAAACTCCTTGAGGGCAGGGATCATCTTCAGCATTTAGCACAATGTGACACATTAATAAGTATTTTTTGACTGACTCAGATAACAGACACGAAAAAAAAAAAGAAGAGAAATGGGAAAGGAAGGAGGAAGAGAAAGGAAAGGGCCAAGAGGATTCGAAAACAATCTAGCCAGTGCAGTATAGAAACAAGGAGTTTTGCAGAGAACCTAGCTTGGGTGTGCTGGAGCCAACTCAAACCCTCCAGAGAGCAGATTATTAAATTTTCACTGTGAGCTTTTATTTACCCCTCAGAAAACAGCAAACACTACAAATCAAGTATTGCTTTGTTGTTTCAATGATTGTCTAGATTTAAACTGATGGAGAAAATGTTAATTATGCAAATTATATTTAAATGTGAATAATACAGATTATAATGAACAGATGTATGTAAATTTTTCCTTCTGAGGAAAGCCAGTTGTTAAATATTTACCAGTGTGTCCCTAGCTTACTCCTACCCATTCCTCTACCTCAGGCCCTAGAGCTTCCCAGGACTAACTCTTCTGTCTCCCTACAGACTGTCGTGC
Organism: Myrmecobius fasciatus; assembly: GCA_023553655.1. NCBI lineage: Eukaryota > Metazoa > Chordata > Mammalia > Dasyuromorphia > Myrmecobiidae > Myrmecobius > Myrmecobius fasciatus. Next base: position 120,390 of record JAJPUD010004750.1, on the reverse strand, counting down.
AGATGGAAGGAGACAACAAGCTGGTGACAACTCTCAAAGGAATTAAGTCAGTGACTGAACTCAAGGGAGACACAATTACCAACGTGAGTGATCAGGGGTTTCTCTTCTTGCTTGGTTGTGGGGGATAGATCCAAAAAGCATTTAGTGAGCACCTACTAAGTGTCAAGTACTGAAGCTACAAATAGAACAAGGAAGGTGGTCCCTGCTCTAAAGAGGAAGGAAAAGAGGAGGAGGGAAA
>JAJPUD010004750.1:89309-116244 GCA_023553655.1 Myrmecobius fasciatus | reverse complement strand
TAATAATAGCACCTGCCTCCCAGAATTGCTGTAAAGATCAGATGAGATCATATTGGTAAAGTGTCTGGGGCACGGAATGTAAATGCTTATTCCTTTCCATTTGGGGCTTGCTCTAATAGGAATGTTTTATTACATCAGAAATAAACATGAATAATCAGTTAAATTAGAAGCTATGACACAGTAGGCTTGAGTACCATCCTTCTCTGTTTTTATGATCTTTCTCAGCATCCTATGTGGTAGCTTCTTCAGCATAATAACAATAGTAACAAAAATGAGTATTTATGTAACACTTTGAGGTTTGCAAAATTATCTCAGGAGGTAGGAAGGATTATAATTACCATTTTATATGTGAGGAAAATGGAGTACTGAGAGGTTAAGTGAATTGCCCAGTCATACAGCGAGTGTCTGAAGCTAAATTTGAACTCAGATCTTCCTGACTCCAAATCCCACATCCTAAACACTGCACTACTTTGCTTGGGCGTCTTTGTCTTTCCCCACACAGAGTTTTGTGCTATTTGCCCAAGGCACAAAAAATCCTAGTTCCAGCTCTGGTAGAAAATCTCATTTGAGAATCCTGAAAAGAAAGAATGAGGTGAAAAATTAGGGAAGGAAAGCCTTCCCTATGGGGGGAAACCCGATGAAGGGTTTACAGAGAAATACATCTCTTGAGACATCTAGACAAGACTGTTCCTCAGGAAGCTTCCTCTCAGGGCTGTGAGTAATATAGGAGGCAGAAGGACAGATCACTCCAGCCCACTCTCCATTAATATTCATTTAAGGAACCCTTCAGAATCTCTGTAGCTTGAGCAAGGATATTGGGGATGTCAGGGCACCTAGGTGGCACAGCGGATAGAGCACCGGCCCTGAAGTCAGGAGGACTTTAGTTCAAATCTGGACTCAGACACTTAATACTTCCTAGCTGTGTGACCCAGGGCAAGTCACTTAACCCCAATTGCCTCAAAAACAAAAAAGGGATAGTGAGGATGTTTTGTCATTTTCCTTAGATCATTCTCTACCCCATGCTTTTTAAAAAATCTTATCTAGATTCTTTCCCACAGGAAAATGAGTGACCAGGTTGGTTAAATTGGAAAACAAGGCATACTTCCAAGTTCCAGGTTGTAATAAAAAAGCTCACTCTTCCCGTGAGATGACTGCCAAAAAAGCAAGTTGTCCAGAGGTTACCAACCAGATGCCCAGTTGTCCTCCAGAAGAATCCGAGCCCCCAAAACTCAACCTCAGGGAGAAGTGGCTTAGAAGCTGCCTAATACCCACTTCTCCCTCTCCCCCCCAGATCTGGAGGCTTAATGACCAGAGCCTGGAAACAGCTTCCACAAAGGAAGGTGTTTAAAGAACCAATCAAGCAATGGGTAGAGTGGCTAAGGACTTGGAAAAGACAGAGACTTTACTTCTGTAAAATATAAGCCACTTGAGACAATGACCTTTGTCTTGATGTATCCCAGGCTCCTAGCATTGTGCCTGGTTGAATATTTTGGAATTTCTCCCCTAAAAAACCTCCAACCTCCCCACAGGAAACCTTTCCCCATTCTCCTAGCTGGCTCTCTCTTTCTCTGTCTCTGTCTTTCTGTCTCTCTGTCTCTCTATCTCTGTCTGTCTCTGTCTCTATCTCTCCTTCTCTTCTTCCCTCCTTCCCCCTTCCTCTCTTCCTTTCCTTCCCCTCTCTCCCTCCCTCCCTTCCCCCCCTCTCTGTCTCTGTCTCTCTGTCTCTATCTCTATCTCTGTGACCCTTTCCTCACTCAGGAAGGCATCTGGATGGTGTTTAGTGGGGAGATGGGAGGGTTATAATTAGAAGGTTCTCAAAGGACATTCACAAGGAGGGGGGCTGGGGAGAGAAAAAGGGCATGTTTTTTCCCATGGTAAACCCAGCCAGGTTCTAGTGGACTCCATGTCCCCTGGCTCTGCCCTTTCCCAGTGGGCTCCATGCCATCTGGTGGGGCAGGGGAGGTGCCCTAAAGGAAGAATTTTAGCTGGTAGAAGTAGTTTAAATGCTACATTCGAATTTTGTCCAGGTATTCCAGGGTCCGAGGGCCTGAAGCAAACTTTAAATTAATCCAATAAAGAGAAAGCCAGACAGCTGCGCTCTCTTCAGCTATTTTTACTCTCACCTCCTCACAAGCATCCCACTCCTGCCAAAGTGCCCCACTCTTGTGGGGGAGGGGTGTGCAGTTGGAAGGCATCCTAGTCTCTTGGAGACCACAATTTACAAAGGGCCAGGGAGAGAGACTCCCTGGGAAACTTCAGCCCTGGGTCCAATTCAATTCATCAATAATATAGAAAGCCCCTGCTATGCAAAAGGTGCTGGAAGTGACCAAGTCCCTAACTTCAAAGAGCCTATATTATGCTCATATTATAAAACACAGAAAGAGTGTGTGTGTGTGTGTGTGTGTGTGTGTGTGTGTGTGTGTAAGAGAGACAGAGAGAGAGAGACAAGGAGGAGATGAGAAGAGAGGAGAGCACAGAAGAAGAGACATAGAGACAGAAACAGAGAGAAATGAAAAGAGGGAGGAAAGGAGAAAGAGACAAGAGACACACAGAGACACAGACACACAGAGACAGAGAGGATAAAAAAGGAGAGGAGAGAAGAAGAGAGGTAGAGACAGACAGAGAGGCAGAGAAAAAGATAGAGACAGAGAGAGAAAAGGAGAAAAGAAGGGGGAAAGGAGAGAAAGAAAGAGACAAAGAGAGAGAGGGAGGGAGGAAGGAAAGGAAGGAGGAAAAGAGAGAGGGGGGAAGAGGGAGAGAGGGAAAGGGAGAGAGGAGAGAGAGAGAGAGAGAGAGAGAGAGAGAGAGAGAGAGAGAGAGAGAGAGAGAGAGAGCGCTAGGAAGATTGGGAAAGGTTTTCTGCAATACTTGAGCTGAGCCTTGATGGAGAGTATTTCTTTTTTTTTTTCAGTTGCCCCAACATTTGGGACTTAATTTTTTTTAATTAATTAAAGCTTTTTATTTACAGAGCATATGAATGATTTTTCTACATTGACCTTTGCAAATTTTTTTTGTTCCAAATTTTTCCCCTCCTTCCCCCCACTCCCACCCCTAGATGACAAGTAGTCTAATACATGCTAAATATGTTAAATTATATGACAAATCCAATATATGTATACATATCTGTACAGTTATCTTACTGTACAAGAAAAATCAGATCTAGTAAGAGGAAAAAAAAACAACCTAAGAAGGAAAACAAAATTCAAGCAAACATTCACAGAAAGCAGGAAAATGTTATGTTGCGGTCCACACTCAGATCCCTCTCTCTGGGTGTAAATGGTTCTCTTCATCGCTGAACAATAGGAACTGGTCTGAATCATCTCATTGTTGCAGAGAACCATGTCCATCAGAAATGATCATCATATAGTCTTGTTGCTGTGTATAATGATCTCCTGGCTCTGCTCATTTCACTCAGCATCAGTTCATGTAGGTCTCTCTAGGCCTCTCGGAAATCGTCCTGCTGGTCATTTCTTACGGAACAATAATAACATTCATATACCATAATTTATTCAGCCACTCTCCAATTGATGGGCATCCATTCAATTTCCAGTTTCTAGCCACTACAAAAAGGGCTGCCACAAACATTCCTGCACATGTGGGTCCCTTTTCTTCCTTTATGATTTCTTTGGGATATAGGCCCAATAGAAATACTGCTGGGTCAAAGGGTATGCACAGTTTGATAACTTTTTTGAGCATAGTTCCAGATTGCTCTCCAGAATGGCTGGATCCATTCACAGTTCCACCAACAATGTATCAGTGTCCCAGTTTTCCCATATCCCCTCTAACATTTCTCATTATCTTTTCCTGTTATCTTAGCAAATCTGACAGGTGTCACTACACATTTATTAAAGGCCTACTACATCCCAGTGCTGGGAAAACAAAAAAAGGCAAAAGACAGTTCCTGTCCTCAAATAGCTTGCACTTTCTTGCACAAGTTCAGATGTGTTTCGGGAGGATGATTTTCCAGAATTTCAACCAATGGCACTATTCTCTACTTATCATCCTTCATTCTAAATTTAGGGGCAGACTCCCAGTGAAGCAATGGGTTTCAGAAAATAAAGAAAGAAGGAAGGAGACCATATCTGGTGGTCTAGACAAGGGACGGATAAGTTTGTACCTTCACAGGATGACACAGGTTTGCAAATTTAGAGGTGAATGGGACCTTATAGATCATTCAGTCTATGGGTTCTTAATTTTTTTCTGTCATAAAGTGTCTTGGCAATAAGTCTAGTGAAGCCTATGAGTCCCTTCACAGAATTAAGTATTTGAAAGAAATGCTAAACTTCATTTAGAAGTTGGTGAAAATAAAGATGGACATTTTTTCTACCCAAGTTTATTGGACCACCTTGAAATCTCGTTACATTCTTGGGCTTCGATGGATCTTTGATCTCTAGTTCAACCCATTCAATTTTCAGATAGGGAAACTGAGTTTCATAGATGCAAAGGCTTACCTACCTAAGGTCACAAACAGGTATGTGACTGGCAAAGCTGGGATTTGAATCCAAGTCCTTAGACTCCAGGACCAATGTTCTTGAGCTTCTTAAGCCCATAAAGAGTTAGGGTACAAAGAATGGACTTAACTTTTTGTCCTGGGGTATAGGAAAGGTTGCTTAATTCATAATTTCCAGGGATTTCAGGTAAGCAAAATTCCCTGTAACTCACTAGTTTGCTCAGAGAGCCCATTATCTCACCAGGCAAAGTGCAATAAAGCATGGTTCCTATTTTTTGGACAGGTAGGACAACAACCCTTGTTTGTTCAAATAAACAAACAAAAAAGTCCCCCTTTCCCTCCATAGCAGGATCTACCTGGATTACCCAAATTTTTCCTTAATTTCCTCTTTTCCTTCTCTAGAGCACACCTCAAATATGGTATTCTTCTCTCTTCTGAAACCCTTTGCCTTACTGGGAGTCTGCCCCTAAACTTAGAGTGAAGGAGGATAAGTAGGGAATGGTGTCATTATTTTAAATCCTGGGAAGTCATCTTCCTGTCATGACTCTTTTTGAGAATCTGTGGCTCTCTGTTGCTTCTAGGATAATCTTTAGACTGCTCATTCGGTTTTTAAGCCATATATAACCTGCCTCCAAAGCCCACCCTTTCAGACTTATTTCTCATAACTACCCTTCACAATCTTCCAGTCAACTTGATCTTCTTGTCCCCACCTCCATGTCTTTGCCAGGCTGTGCCCAATGCTTGTTATGAATTCTTCAGTCACCTCTGTGTCTCTTCTAAGAATTCCTACTCTTATCAAACTGTGCATACCCTTTGACTCAGCAGAGTTTCTATTGAACTTATATCCCAAAGAGATCTTAAAGGAGGAAAAGGGACCCACACGTGCAAGAATATTTGTGGCAGCCCTTTTTGTAGTGGCTAGAAACTGGAAATTGAATGGATGCCCATCAATTGGAGAGTGGCTGAATAAATTATGGTATATGAATGTTACGGAATATTATTGCTCTGTAAGAAACGACCAGCAGGACGATTTCAGAGAGGCCTGGAGAGACCTACATGAACTGATGCTGAGTGAAATGAGCAGAACCAGGAGATCATTACACATAGCAACAAGAAGATTATGTGATGATCAATTCTGATGGACATGGCTCTTTTCAACAATGAGATGATTCAGGCCTGTTTCAATGGTGATGACGAGAGCCATCTACAACCAGAGAGAGAACTGTGGGAACTGCATGTGGATCACAACATAGCATCTTCACTCTTTTTTGTTGTTATTTGCTCGCATTTTGTTTTCTTTCTCATTTTTTCCCCTTTTTGATCTGATTTTTCTTGTGCAGCAAGATAATTGTGGAGATACGTAGAGAAGAATTGCATATGTTTAACATATTTTGGATCACTTGCCATCTAGGGGAAGGGATGGAAGGGAGAGAAAAAAATTAGAACACAAGGTTTTGTAAGAGTGAATGTTGAAAATTATCTCTGTACATATTTTGAAAACAAAAAGCTTTAATTAAAAAAAAGAAATTTGAACTAAAATAAATAAATAAATGTGTACTGAATTGAAATTGAATTGAGCTGAAATGCATGGAAAGCTAAAACAGTAACAAAAACCTTTTAAACGAAGCCTTAAAGCAAGAAACCTTTCTGATTTCTACCACACAGTCAATTAATAGGCATTTCTTATCTACACTCCAAAGCCAGTGATGGTAGAGCACCTTCTAGTTTGCATTACTACCCTAAAAAGTAGTTTTAACAAATGTATATTTATTTGTATTTCTTTATATTTATTTTACCTATACAGATACATAAATGTATGCATATGCATAATAATGTGTTCACATATGTATATATTTCTATATTGCATATATTTCTTTATTCAATATTGCATTGTGTATATGTAGCTATATATTCTAATAAGGCTATATAGGTGTATCTATATATACATGTGTGCATAAATATATATATTTGTTGTTTCTCTCCTTAGAATGTTCCTTCATCATAACTTCACCAGTGCCTTCTTAATGGGGGTGGGGATGGGGAGGGAGGGAGAGAATCTAGAATTCAAAATTTTAAAAACAAATGTTTAAAAAATTATTTTAAATGTAACTGGGAAGAAATAAAATATTAAAGAAAAAAAGAATGTTACTTCATTCAAATATAGTTGACTGTCATTAACAATGCATGCCATCTGATAGTTTTCTATTTTAACTAGTTATTCTTATTGACTAGGCAATCAGCTAAGTTGTTCTTACCCTGCTAGGAGTATGCATGTGTTCTCACAACTAAATGTAGTAAATTCTTAAATAATGAGATTTTCCAAGTTTATTATTTAGAATTTCTATACTCTCTAAAACTCCATTTACCTCATTCTAGCTACAATTTTGCTAAAAGCTCCTGAAATAATTGCACTCTAGGTTGAGATGTAAGTCATTGGAAGCAGGGAAGAAAGTTCCAGTTAGGGTTTAGGAGTTCCCAGATGGGGTTATATCATTTAGAATACCCAATAGGATTTCAGCTCAGGATTTTAGATAAGAAAAAACCCTCAGCGTTTGCTTGCTTAGAAACACCAATTTTTAATGCTACTGTTTTAGTTACCACAAAATTATATGAGCCAGAGATACAGCATCATCCAAGTGTCTAGTCCGGGAAGATGGTAGGCAGATGATATCCACCCAAAAGGCAGGAATATTGAGGGAGATGGCTCCAATAAGTCACATGCACCGTTCACACACATACATATACCAAAGGGGAAGTGAAGAAAAGGCAGCAGTCCCCATGTTGGAGGAGCAACTTTGGGGAGGCTGCTTGGGGCAAAAGGGAGCACGATGGACTGGGAAGTCAAAAAACCTGGATTTTGCCTCCTGGCTCAGCCACTTGTTGGCTATGTGACCTCATTAACTAACTTCCCTTGAACTCAGTTTCTTCATCTGCAAACTGGGTACAAAAGAGAAGGAACTGTTTCACCAACTTATATTGAGGATCAAGGAAAAAAAGATACCAAATGCTTTGAATGTTTTAAAGTGCCCTGTAAACTCTGGTGTTTTTATTCAGGGTTAAAGCGATTACTAAAGACAGGGATACCAACTTTACCAAGAGTAATACTCAGTGGCCACATGGCCTTGGTCACCTAGTCCCAGGTAGACCTTCCTTCTCTCAAGATCAGGGACCTATTCTCCTCTCCCTGGTTGAATCCTTTCCATGAAGGACTCACATCAAATCCTGGTTCCCCTCTGTAGTTGCTCGGCTGGGAAATATGCTGTTTTCAAAGGGACAGAAGATCTTCCCTCCAGGATAAGCAGGAAGGAAGGGAGCAGAGGGGGAGCCCAATAGAGTAAAATAAATTTGCCCTGGTGGGTGGAAAAGGAGAAAAGCAGGTCTGATTTTTCCCTGAGAGGTATATGAGAGGCAGAAAGGCAATTGATGGGGTATAGCGGATAACCTGCCTCAAATACTGGCTAGCTGTGACCTCCTGGGCTTGTCATTTAGTTCTCTGACCTCAGCCCCTTATCTAGGGGAAGAAGGAAGAAGGTAATAATAGCACATCCTTCAAAGTCGGTTGGGACACTTAAATAAAATCATATATGTATATATATGTACATATATATACAAACTAGTTTGCAAGCCTTTTGGTATTTTATAAGAACCTAAATATCTCATTGATTTGTTTTCCAGAAAAGAATCTTCTAATTTCATAGGAACATAGATTTGTGGTCAGAAGGGATCTTAAAAATATCTAGTTCAGTTCAAATATTACCGATGGAGAAACTGAGGACCTACAGCATAAAGCTATTTGCCCAAGATCACACAGGTAGTTGCAGAATGTAGATCTGAACCCCAAAGTGCTTTCCATTATGTAGCCTATTTTTTCCACAGAGTTCTCACTGAGCTGGTGGGAAAAGGGGGGCAGAAGGGAAGCATTCATGCATTTATCCCACATTCATTAAGCACTTACTGTGTTCACAAAGACATAAAGTAAAGCAGCCCCTGCCCTCAAGAGGATTCCACACACCTGTTTCCGTGTAGCCCCCTTTTCCAGTTCTTGGAGCACAAGCAGGCCAGGCCCAAACATGCTCATATTTTTTACAATTCCATTGGAACATGGGGAATTTACCAATATGGACAAGTCCCCATTGGCCAAGCCAATCTTGCTCAGGATCACACATTGCACTCACCAACCCTAGGTGTCAAGCGCGTTTGCTGGAGGGTTTGCGGTACCTCCCTTCCTGCAGCCAGCCAGCCTACCATATCCCTTGCTCCCCATCCCCTTGGAAGGATGCATCTGCCCCATCCCTTCAGCACCAAGTGTCCCCCTTGAGCAAGTCCTTAAGGCTTCTTGAGAAAGGTGGGCATCCCTGTCTCTGCGCTTGGCTCGGCCATCATCTGCATCTTCTGGTTGCTCAGGGTAGCCTCTCGCATCTTGTAGTACATGAACTCATTCTGCCGGAACATGCGAAGCTCCATCTCTGATTGGATGCGCATGGCCTGTAGGGAAGCAGACACCCCCAAGGGTGGGAGTGGGGAAGATTGAGGAGAGTCACCCAGGGGCTTGTAGGCACCTACTATATGGCCCTGGAAGTAGGCTCTACTTTCCCAGAGGGGAGAAGACGTATACCCCATCCTATTGCTCACAAGCCCCAACCAAAAGCCTAGCGTGGTGGGAATTTGTGCAGCTTCTTGGGCAGCGAGTACCCTCATGAGTCTCTAAGTCCTGGAGCTTTGCCCGATTTTAAGGGATTGTTCTCCAAAAAGTAGGAACGTTGTCTCTAGGGATTCTCAAATGAAGTCTGCTAGACTCAAAAAGGCTATTTTCCTCCTTTCCCACCATTCACACATGGAAAGCTCTCTGCATCAAATGCAGCTTTTCCTTGACTTCCTCCACCACCATGGATCAACTAGGTCCATTCCCAAAGACATGGAAGATGTGGAATCTTGATTAATTAATCCCATATGAAGCTTCTATTGAACCATCCCAGGAACATCATCTCAGGCTCTTCCCTACGGTTACATGTAGCCATAGCAACAAACCATACAAGCTTGGGATGGGGGAGACAGGAGAAAGGAACATACAGACCACTTGCTTCCTAGACTTGGCTCCTGTTATGTATACCTAGTATATATATATGTGTGTGTGTATATATATGTGTATATATACATATATATATGCATGTATATAAATATATATATGTATGTATATGAATATATATATGCATGTATATAAAACCCAGTATATACACACACACACACACATACACACACACAGAATTGTGTATATAGACACAAAAGAATGGAATTATCCAAGTATCCCAGACAATTGTATATACCATGATCTTCAGGGGGGCACCTGAATCAGAAAAGGCTATGGTGGATACCACCCATGATCGTGTCCATCTGTCCAAGACAGCTGGAGGTTGGAAATACAAGCAATAGTTTGGGGAAGTTGGGCTGGATCAAACACTCGACTCCTTGGTACTGAAATTCGTGCTACAACCTAACTGGTTTTCTGGCTCACTTCAGAGCTCTGTACTCCCACTGGTACAAACCAGATTGGCTTCTCAGGCTACACTTGCTTCCCTTCAAGTTTGGTCCCAGTTCCTCCAGCCCAAGATTGGGTAGAAAGGATTGCCCTTTCCCAAAAATGAGTCCCTATATCTATGCTGCTGATTAAGTCATTACCTAGGCAGAGAGAAATGATACTTTTTCCTCCTTTCTCCACCAAAAAAATTAATTAATGTGAGGTCCAAAAAGGAATCCAAAAAAGTTTTAAAAAACAGGCCAAACTGGGATAGGCAGTTAAATGTTTTAACAATGGGCTTTTCTCCTCTGATCTCCATGTCCCCTCTCCCTGCCCAAATGTAGTACATTAAATCCAATTTGAATTATTAACATCTTTCTCCAATACTTTTTAAAGTCCAGATAATCAATAAAACAACAACTTAAGCCTCAATTTATAGAATTTGCCAGTTTCCAAGATTCAATGTTGTCACTGGCTTCAGCTCACCCCTGACTGATCTCGGGGGATTTCTTCTCAGAGTGGAGATCTGGGGATGGGAATGGAGATTTGTAACTAGGAAGGTGAGTAGAGGATGATAGAGCAGACTACGGATGCCACAAAATGACCATTTATCCACAGAACAGTGTTTGGTACCCAGAAGGCACTTAATACATGCTTGCAGAATTATTGTTGAATCTATCACCCCCCAAATTTTGACCCTTTGTGCTGCTCTTCCCTGATCTTTTCTGCTACAATATCATAGTCGATAATCCAGTTTACAATGCCCTGTCCTGATCCAGATGCCTGGGCAGGATCATAAATGCAGCCCAGCCATTTTACAGAGAAGAAAACTGTTCCTAGTCCAGTTTTTAAAGTCAAAACATGCACTGGGTAGGTATGGCAATGAGACATTAGGGGTCACCTACTTCTAGGTCCTTAGTGATTGGATGGGTAGCTCCATGAGTCACCAGGAGTATGGCGTAGGCTTTGCAAATCATCCCATGCCCAGCCTCGATGAGTCCAGCGTGCCAGTGGGTCAGCCCTGCCCGCATCATAGCCATGCCCAGCTGGGCATTGTTAGGGTGGTAGAGTTTCCTAAAAGGGCACAGAGAAAGCATCAGGTCAGAGAGGAAGTTCTGGAAAGGGTAAAAGGAGCCAGACTCTCCTCAGTGATCTGACCTCAAAGGAGGATGTATCTCCCTGGCAGGACCCCCGAATCTCTTTCTATATAATGAAGACCATTAGATGCTTTCTTCATGCCAGGGATGTAAAAGTGTGCTGAGAAAGGCATGAGGTTAACAAAGAAAGCCATGAGAGATAGAGATATATCGAGAGAACAGAAAGATCCAGTAGTGGACCAGTAGACAGAACACAGAACTTCTTAGAATCAGGAAGACATGTTTGAATCCTGCCCTTCCCCTCTATGGGACTCATCTGTAAAATGAGGGGGCTGGACTTAACAGCCACTAAGATTCTTTCTGTCTCAGTATCCATGATCCTGTGAACTTCCACCAGACATGACACAAAACCATATTTGTTTCTCTCAATATTTAACAGAAAATGGTAGGACTTTCCATGAGGAGGAGTAGAAGAATCCCTTACTTAAAATATTTATAATATTTAATAGAATATTTAACAGAAAATGGTAGGATTTTCCAAGAGGGAGAGTAGAAAAATCCCTTATTAGTATTTAAAATTAAGCTATATCAAAGCCCAGAGGAGACATGAAAATAATTCCTCTATCCCTCCTCCAGCTGCAGCATTATAGTGGGAAAGGACTGCAAGCCCTGGATAAAAACAACAGTAGGGTCTTTTCTAAGGGATCATCTGGGAAGAGAAGAGGAACTACACTGGCTTCCTTTTGTAAGAGAAGTGGGGGACTATAGGTGCAGAATGTTGCATATGCCATCAGATGTAATTTATGTTTGGTCTGCTCAGAGGTTTATTCTTGGTCATAAGAGAAGGTTGAGGGAAAGGAAGGGAAGGGAAGGGAAGGGAAAAGAAGGGAAGGGAAGAAAAAAGGAAAGGAGGAAAGGAAAGAAGGGAAGGGAAAAAGGGAAGAAGGGAAGGGGAAAAGGGAAGAAGGGAAGGGGAAAAGGGAAGAAGGGAAGGGAAAAAGGGAAGAAGGGAAGGGAAAAAGGGAAGAAGGGAAGGGAAAAAGGGAAGGGAAGGCACACTCAAGCCCAGCTCTAATTGCCTACATGTAACCATCGACCATCCTCTTAGCATAGTCTGAGGCCTCCTGGAAACTCTGCAGGTAGGAGAGCACTTCGGAGGCGATGCTCAGGACCCGCAGCACGTGGATGTTGGTGTCCGCCAGCACGGGCTCCTGCTTTTGCAAACACTCTCGACATAACTTCACCACCTGGGACAAGGCATCAGACATTTCATTATTGACAGAAACAAATGTAAACTCCCTGGTCATGGCACAGCTGACTACTCGCCGCAGAGACACTTCCAACCTACTGTGATTTATAAACAATGGCCAGGTTTCCACTTGGTTCTTGACCCATATTTCTTTCCTTATGGTACCATTTAATTCAACAAGCACTTTTGGAGCACAGGGACTGACCTAGATACTTGGGGCATGCAAATTTTTTTAAAAAGTGGCTTCTGGCTCTCAGAAGCTTATCAGCTACTGAGGGGAGGGATCACATTTCTACAGCTCTTAAAGCTCTTCTTCATCTATTCCTCCATGGTGCTCACTAGCATTAACAGAAATTACTGTCTCATTTTGCTTTCCTATTTGTATACCCAGGACTTAAGAGCAAAGCTAGTTACCAGTTTGGGGACAAACAGAAGATCTGATGAACCCTTTCTCCCACTGGCCAAATTGGCCACCATCCTTCTCCAAAGGGACATACATCCCTGAGGCACTTGGTCCTAAAAACTATTTCAAAGGGTTGACCAGGGAAGCCAAGAAGGGGTGAAGTAAAGCCTAAGGGGACAAGGATCCTCTCTAGATCCCATCTGCTCTCAAGGGAGTATTTCTTCTACCCTCTCACCCCACCCCATTGGGAGAGTCAAGTTCTCACTTCATGGTACAGCCCTTCAGAACGAGCCTTGTCAATCTTCTCCAAGGTGTCCTTGGAGAATTGGGTCACCTCCTTCACCACATCCTGGGAAGGCTGCAAAGAGAGAAGAAAACTGAAGTTAAGACTCCTGGGTGGAAAGGTGGCCATATTTCTGCAGTAGCTGAAGTAAAACAACATGTGAATCACCCTCCCTCCCCATAGAGACGTGTCCCTTATTTCTAAACACAAGAGCAGAGCACCTGGAACAGAGAACTGCCAGCCTCCCTATCAGTCCTCCAGAGTGCCCAGTCTCTTGATTTGCACTCTATAGATGTGAACTGTTACTTACCTGGGGTGGAAGGTAAGAGCTACAACACGGAAGAATGATGGTGGGAGGAATAGGAAGAGGACTGAAGAAAAGTCACCTTATTGCATCATTCAGTCCAAGGCCAACCTATCAAATCTGAGAATCCAGGTCTTTAAGCAGGGACTTTCTGAGCCCAGAGATTATTATTAAACCTCCTTCACTCAGAGTTCTAGGGGTCTTTTCCTTCTAGATCTCTCTCTATGTATTGCCCATGTTAGGGCTGAGAGCTCAACAGCTAATCCAACTCTGTCATTTTATAGAGCAGCTCAGAAAAAGGAATGACTTCTCTTCAGTGACGCAGGAAGTCAGGACACCTGAAATTAATCCACTGTATTAACATGACTCCTAGAGAACTAAGGTTCTGTGGCCTGGGATGGGCAGGAAACATCTTACTTAGTAAAAGTAAGTGTGGAGAACGAAGGCTGAGAATGTCAATCTTGGCTTGCTCAGGGAGTTTCGGTAACTTGTTCTGTAGCTTTTTAGGGATAAGGACGAGATGGGTGATTAAGCTAGCAGAGGGCATTCTCTCTACCAATACAAGTCAGCCCCTATACTCTTGTGTAGAATCCTTATTAAGGCTAAATGAAGACCATATACCTTGGGGTCCTCTTTCACTGCCAGAAAGAGGTCATCTTTTATCCCTTTCTCACAGTGTTCACATGTGCAATCAAAGTAATACTGTTTCTTCAGCTGCTTCTTCCGTTCTTGGCTGATGTTGAGAAAATCTATGTAGGATACAGTCAATTCCTCCCCTTCTGAGATCTTCCCGAGGGCTCTAAGTTCAATTCTGGGTTGGGACAAGAGGTGAGACAAGAAATCCAAATTTAGTGTACAAGGCTTGACTCATAGCAGGTACTTAAATTATTTCTGACTGGCTGGCTAAGCTTACTCTGGAGGGGTATACCTAGGGCAAGGCAATTGGGGTTTTGTCCTACAGTATTGAAATTTAAAAGATACCTATCCGGGAGCCACTGTAATAACTAACTCTACCTCATTCTCACTTCAATTTGACTCAATTATATTATTTCCCCATCACAAATTATAAAGTTGATCTAAGGGTGCTTTATTGTGTTGCTTGCTCTGCATACCAAAATTACTTGTTACAGCTCTAAACCTGTGGTTTTAAGTTGAGGAATGCCTGATCCCAAGGTTCAGGTATTAGACCCACTCACCTACAACTTCAGAGAAATTGATTTCTTACCCAAGAACAAGGATGAAACCCTCCACACACAAACATTCTGCAATTCTGGTCAAATACAATACAGGCGTTTGCAAAGATGCTAATTTGAAAAAGAAATGAGACAAGGGATAAAAACCATGTCTGTTCCCATGAACTGAACCAATGGCAATTCAGGGATTCTTTTTATTATAATAATAACCTAATCAGGTTTATTGCAGGAGAAATTCATTTATTTTGTTATCCAGGCCAAGCAGAATGAAAAAGTTGGTGTAGTCATGAGACCAGATATGGCCTCCTTTGGTGTTTCATTGGCAGCTCTGAGGGTATAGTCAACTCTTGATTATCCAAGCCAGTGTAGGAGAATAGAAACAGAGATAACTTCCAACGTAGATGAGGCAAAAGTCATTTACATTTTGTTTTGGAGAAGCTCTGATTCACTCATGCTTTTTTACCCTGTTCTTGGCTGAGTCCCAATCTTAACCTCCACTCTTGACTTAGCTCTAGTTTCAATCACCTGAGATGGCCAAAAGATCTCTGAAGATAATCAAACATGGATAATCAAGAGTTGGCTCCATTCCATTACCATATATTATTTGCTTTCATAATATGCTATAATGCACATGCCTTATTGATAAACTGAACACAGATTCCCCCTTTCAACTGACCTATCCTATCTGCACTTTACCACTAATTCTTTTACCCTCCCTTTAACCATGGTACCATCTCTCAGCATAATAGATGGCTTGTAGTCAACACAAAGGCCATTCTATAACTGACATCCAGCTTAGCCAATCATCATGAAGAACAGCCCATGGAACTTAGCCATGCAAATCAGCACTGGCCCATAGAACTGGAACCTAAAAGAGATCCCGATGGAGACCATAGATTGGTCCTTTTGGTCTCCAGATACCAGGGACATTTAAAAGGGAGGGAAATAAAGGTAAAAATGTGGACACAAGGGCTTTAAAAAATCAGCATGGTAAAATAGAGAGCTGGTCTCCATACTAGGAAGAGTTCAAATATCATCTCTGACACAAGTTGGTTCTGTGATCTTAGGCAAGTTATTTAATATCTTAGTGCCTTAGACAACTCTTCAAGACTCTGCATTGAAGAGAAGGTACCAATTTTCTTTGATAGAAGGAATGCCCTCACCTGGGAATTCCCTACACCAATATCATCAATCTCTGCCATTATCCCAATCCTATCAAAAGGCAACAAAGAATAAGAGCCCATAAAGAACATCTTTGTAAAATAAGGTCGGGCTTCCCATTGAACAGCTAGCCCAGGTGCATGATGGCTAACTCCTAGCCTAAAACATGCAGTTGTTCATATATGATAACTGCCATTTGGTGGCACATACCACCGATTATTGGGGCAAAAAGCTCACCCAAACTGGGATCGGTTAAATGCTCAGCATCTGTCTCTTCCCCACTGCTGGGCTAATAACTCCTTCCTTCCTTCCAGCTGCTGATAAAACAACTGGAAGGGGATGTGAAAAATAACTGATATCCACTCATTAACAGTAACTTAAAATTGGGCTGAGGGTAGTAGTATCAAATGAGAATCTATATCCAATAGGGGTCTACAGCTAGGGGTCAAAATGGTTAGAGTACTGGATCTGAAATCGGGAAGACCTGAATTCAAATCCTGCTACAGACACTGTGTAATTCTGGGTAAATTGCTTACTTTCTCTGTTTCCTCATCTGTAAAATGAGGACAAATGATAGCAACCATCTCCCAAGGTTGTTGTTGAGCATAAAAAGAGACAGTGTTTGTAAATGCTCTGCAAACTTTAAATCACTGTGTAATGTTAATTATTGTTATTATTGTCACTTGTCTTGATTCAACCAAAACTCAGTGGTTAGCTAGGATCCAGATTTCCACTGCATTCTCTTTCCACTCATTGCCAAGGTCACAGAAACAGTGTCAGAGAATGGATATGAAGCAGACTCTTTTGAGTCCAGGATCAATTTTCTTCCTGCTACATCAAAGAGAGGGCAAGCTCCTACAAGGTTGTAATTCTCTCCTTTTTCTCCCTTTTGTATCCCAGCACTTCATTCAATGCTTGGCACATGGTTGGAACTTAACTGAATTAAATAACTGAAACCAACCCAAACATATCAGCTAACAATCATCCTCAGTCAGCACGGGGGACACTAGAGAAAACCAATCCTCATCTCAACCATCAAAACACATCTCTGAGCTATTTTACTGGGTGGGAAATAGATATCAGAGAACACACAATCCTTTAGTATCTCAGTATGATAATCACTCTTCATGTGACAATAAGCAGGTTTTTGGGAAGGGGTTCTTAACCTGGTGTCCATGGACTCCCAAGAGATTTCAGGGGGTCTGTTAAATTTTTAAAGAATACTTTGATAAGTGTATTTCAATATTTCTTTTGTCATCCTATCAATTTTATGTTGTGCATTTTTAGACATTATTCTGAATAGGAGTTGGTCCATAAGTTTCACAGATTGCCCAAAGGATCCATGACACAAGTGAAGGTTAAAAACCTTTAGTCGAATTGTCTTGATTTTTTTTCAAACTAGATCTTTTAGACTTGGAAAGATTCCATGCTTGTCAGTTAAAGGAAAGGGAGAAGTAGGATAGGAAAAGATGGAGGAGAAAGAAATGAAAGGTCAGGGAAGATGCTATGGTGATTGGTGGAATAAAAAACAGTATTATTTCTTTTTCAATTGCATACAAAATACAGCAGCCAAAGAATGTGGGGATTTTAGATTGAGCAGGACTTTGGGACAGTGGAAAAAGGAACAGTGAATTTGAACACACGGCCAGCCTGGGAGTCTTGGAAAAGGACTGGTCTACAAGCAAACCAAGCAAGTGAGGGGAGGGTCAGAGGAACAGGTAGGTGCTTTGACAAAACTGACCCACCTCATCTGTGTGTGAAACATAGATTTCACAGCCTCATGACTGAAAGACAAAACAGATAGCGCAGGTGATGTAAGAGCAACCCCACCACAAACAAAAATGCTCAAATTGGTTGGATAAATTATGGTTAGCATGCGTGAATGGGATCAATAACTCCAGCCAGGCTTCCATGGTCACAAAAATCTCCCATCATCCCTCCTTCCCAGACATTGTAGGGTCAATTTTTACAAACTCTGTCTATTTAGACTCACTAACTGAATAAAAATGTGAGAGCACAAATGTTATCCCTTTGGGGCAGGTTACAAGCAGGACAAATTGGGTAGCATCTCAAAAATGGAAACAGCCTCCTTTGAAACATATTTTGGGTAGCATTCATGCTTAGGATGGGAAACTCAGAGACACCTCTAGCCATAAGGAAGCTCCTCAGACTATCCTGGGCTCACGTACAAAGTTTCTCTCCACTAATTTCTGAGAAACCAAGATCAGAGCAAACAGCCCTGAAATGATGAGTGGTGAGTCCTAAAACTTATTTATGGAGAAGAGTGTTTCACTGGTGGGAAGGAGAATAACTAGGCCAGCTTTTTGGAAGGTAAGCAGGATTTAGTAAAGGAGTTTTTAACCTGGTCTCCATGGACTCTAAGGGGTCTGTGGAAAGATTTCAGTGAGTCTGTTAATTTTTTAAAAAATGCTTTGATAACTTTATTTCAATATCACTTTCCTTTGTCATTCCATATATATTTTATTTTGTGCATTTTAAAGCATTATTCTGAACAAAGGTCAGTCCATATGTTTCCCAGACTGCCAAAGGGGTCCATGATACAAATGAAAATTAAAAATCTTTAGTCAGGTTTTTAAAAAAATTTCTTGAGCATCCTGAATTTGGGATTATCACCACTAAGGGATATAGAGCCCAGAAGACTTCCTCCTTGGTTGCTATATTTCAATCTGTCATTGACATTCAAGGGAACTCTAGGTGACCAGTACTTTGCCCTTGTGGGAGAAGGTTTGGGCTCAAAGGTGTAGACTTCCTGTGCGAAGGGGTAATAAAAGGGGAAATGGGCAATGCTGAATGAGAATTTTTATGTAGTTCCTAATCCTAATCTCATTCACACAGGTATGTTTCCCATGTGTTTTTTTTTAAGAAAGAAATATACGTGCGTCCCATCACTAAATAGAAGAGACCCCTTTTTGGAAAGAAATAAGTAGTAAAAGAACAATCATTCTAATTATCAAACCCATTATGATTTTGGGTCATAGACATAATCCCTACCAGGGTATTTGCTATTTTTAGGAATTTGGAAGATGGGAATCCTGATGAAAAGGCTTCTGTTTAGTTGAAAAGAAGTTGAGGCTGGCAGCATTACTACTATCCAAAGGCAATAGAAATAATATTTAGTCCTTTTATGAAGTTGCTGATTGACCTTTAGAAACATAACTGGTTACCCCACCCCTGCCACCCACCCCCAGACAAAGGACTACTCACTTGCCATTGTTGAATATGACGGTACAATTGGGCCAGCAGTCATGGTTCACCAGGCAGAGGTTGGGAAAGATGCCTACCCCCACAGCCTGCAGGCCCCTCTGGTCACTGAGAGTGAAAGCATTGCAGTTGATCTGCCCAATGGGAGGAAAGAAAATAATATGTCACTCATAAACAGAGTACCAAAGAACAAGTTTTCTTAATTTTTTTCCCCTTGTGGTCCCCTTTTACCCGAGAAATTTTTACAAGATCCAGGGTACATAAGTATATAAAATAGATATACAAATCAAACAGTTACTGATAATAAAGCACAATTTTTGTGATCCCCACTTTCAGTTATGAGACCTTATATGCAGTTGTGAACCACAGTTTAAGAAGCTGGGCAATAGAGAGTCAAGAAGGGAATGGTGGATGTTAAGGACCTTAAAGCCAAATTAGGGGAATTCCAGTCCTTAGCTTAATTTTATGTGGCTTGCAACCAACCTATAAACATTTATTAAGCCCTTACTGTGTACCATGTACTATGCTAGTACTAGGGATACAAAAAAGAGAGAAAAGATAGTCCCTGTCCTCAAGCAGCTTATGATTTAATACATTTCATTGTGATGGGAAGCTGAATGGGAGCCTTTTGTTTGTCCTGTTCTTTGTCCTATCTCATATCTCTGATTCTCAGACTTCTCTATTCCCCCAGGGTCAGGGGTTCTTATAATCATTTTTCTAGTCAAGTCCCCACTTGGAAATCTGATGAAATCTATGGATTCTTTCTCAGTAGTTTTTAAAAAATTAATAAAATAAAATATATAAGATTATTGGTAGAACCAATTATACTAAATATGGTTATGTCTGTCTACTTGACTGTCTCTCTCTCTCTGTGTCTAGCTATCTGTTTATCCACCTATCTGTCCATCTGTTCATCTATCTATCTATTATTTATTTATCTGTTTGTCTACTTGTCTGTTCATATATATATTATGTTTATCTATCTGTTTTATCTAACCATCTATGTATCTATCATCTGTTTGTCTATCTACCTACTTATCTGGTTATTTATCTATATTTAAATTTACACACCCAAGGTTAAGATTTCCTGCCCTAGCTCCTGCTGTTTAGCTAATTATGAAGGCAAGATGTATTTTTCTAATGATCATGCTAGGGAAGAGATGGCCTTGCCCTTGACTATGGCAATCCACCAAGTATTCCTCACAGCTGACCAATGAGTTTTGGTCCTTCTCCAACCTTCCCAAACTCCCCATATCTCTCCTTCCTCTGCTATCCCCATTCCCCCCCTTCCCCCGCCTCCAAGAGCCCCTGAGGCTCAGGGTTCTCGGGGCAGACTGTACCTTCTGAATTTGGCCATCACAAGTGATGCCAGGGGATTTCATTTCCCATTTTTTTCCTTTATGGGAAACAGCATTTTAGCCCCTGGGATTTATTTGTCATGCCATTTTAATTTTGTGTTTTTGTGCCCAGAAACAGAAGTGGGGGACAGTGAAGGAAATGGAAGGGAGATGAGAGTAACAGGTGCTCCAATAGAAGCCAGAATCAGCTGGGAAGAGAAAGGAATGAGTAAGTGGTCAGGATTGGGAGTGGGAGGAGGTGAGGAAGGTCCTTTACAAGAATAGCACAGAGTGATCTCCTGCCTTTGTTACAAGCAGAGAAAGCATCAAGGAACTTCTTGGTTTCTTCCATTTGGGGGAAAGCAAATAGGAGGAAGAGGAGGAGAGAGGGGAAGGAGAAGAGGGAGAGATAGAAGGAAAGAAAGGGAAGAGAAAGAGAAGGAAGTAGGGTAAGTGGAGGAGGCAGAAGTAGGAAGGAGAGGAGGGAGAAGGGGACCAGGAGGAGCAAGGGAAATGGGAAGAGAGGTCAGGATGCCATACCACTCCGAATATATGTGAGATATACTGCATGCTGAATTGCTGGCTCTGGGGTGGCCAGAAGTTCAAAAAGCTGTCCACATCCATTCGAAGATCTTTCTGCTCCTCTTCCCCAAAGTTGTCCACATGATTCTGCAGGTCATCCACAGAGACCAAGCAACCCTCTGTGAGTCCAGTGCCCTCTCTCTCTATCCGCCACATGATTCTGGCCGCCAGCCTACGGATGATGATGAGGAGGACGATGAAAACAATGATAATAGTAGTAGTGATAAAGTGAGTGGTAACTGACGTGTATGAGATGCTCTTGTTGGTCCTTCATTCATCCATGACTTTGGAGAGGTAATTCCATGACATCCAGGGGAGTTGGATTTAAGGGGAGGGGGGAGGGCAGTGCAAAGTTACCAGCCTCACTCTCCCCCCCAGAGCCATCTGGGTCCAGTGGCCATATAGAGACCAGGACAACTGGAGATGGCCCCTATGCGGTCGGAGACCTCAACCTTTTTAAGCTAAGACCTTTAACAGGTCTCAGTTTGACTGAGGCAACACCCATCCAGTGACCAAGGCTAGAAAGCAATTGATGCAAAGAATGACCTGTGATGTTTATGAAGCACTTGATACACATATTTCATCTGATCCTCACAGAAGCCCTGGGAGATAAGTACTACCGATATTGCTATCCCATTTTACAGATGAATCCATCAATAAGCATTTATTAAGTACCTCTGAGCCAGGCATTGGGCTAAGCACCACAGATACAATGAGGATGCAAAGAAGAGTTCCTGTTCTCAAGTAGCTTAAAGTTAGAGTTCAGAGTTACTAAGTATCTAAGGCTAGATTCAAACTCAATGCTTAAGATAAAAAAATTAGAACTGGAAGGTACCTTAAAGGCGAGGGAGTTCAATTCTCACATTTTACAGATAAGGAAACTGAGAACAAATATTAAATCTTCCTGGCCCCAAGTTCCCCACACCCTTCACTGTATTGAGTTAACTTTCACAAGAGAACACAAGGATTCTAGTAGAATATTTAGGTAAACCACAAGACAGAAAAATCCACAAAAAACCCAATGCAGAATCCCTCTATGGTCCCTTCAGTTTGGGATTCTGTCTCTGGCAGGGCTTGCTGGGAAGGAGCCGGTTATGGGGAAACAGTGGGCTGTCCCCTGGAACCTCTACCTCCAGGGTTACAACACAAATATCCCAGGCTCACTTCACAATTCGCTGTGGATCTGTCCTCTATGCATTTATAAAGATTAAAAAAAGATTTCAATTTCCAGCAGACAGTAGCCCTCTTGGGATACATTATAATTCAATAAACATTTATTAATTGTTTATTATGTGCCAGGCACTGTGTTAAGAATGAGGAAGTAGAGGAAAAACAGCTCAAACTGTCTCACTGCCAACAAAACTTCAGGTGTAAAAGGAAGTAACCAAGTAGCTTATCTTATACAAGGTCCTTCCTGGTCTCGACACACCCAGATACTACTGCTCCTATATCTTTTGGTCAGAACTAATTATGGTGGATACATGTTATTTCCCCCAAGAGAATGTAACAAGGACTGTTTCAATTTTGTCTTTGTACAGTCAGCTCTCTGCAGGATGCTGGCTATAATGGGTGCTTAATAAATACTTGTTGCTGGATTAAATACACACACACACACAGAGGGATGGGATTTTGAAAAATCAATTCATCTCTCAAATGTGCACACCCATTTTAGATCTGTGGGCTAGATCAGGAGGGAATTCTAGGGGACCTTCTTTATACTCTTGGCCAACTTTTAAATCCTACTAGTTCTGGCACATTTAAGGTCCCAACTGTGTCCGGTATGCTTTTTCCAGTCTTTCCCTTCATCCTGAAATCCAATGGGCATTTCTTGGCCCTAAGCCTTGGTCCTTGGCTAACCTGGCAAATTGATGTGATTGATGTATGTTGGGAGATGGGGGATGATTCAGTCATTTATGGGCAGGGGAAGAGGGGCATGGGTGAGATCCACTTTTCTTGAGGGGGGGGTGAGAAAGATATTCAGATGTGAGGTCCCCCATCTCCTCACTAATAGTCTCACCCTCTCTCCTCGCTTTTAAATGGTTGATTCTGAGTGACTACTTCCCAGACGTAGAGTCGGAGTTCAAAGTTCATTGATTGGACCCAGGGTAGTAGTTCCAGTTAGTTCTTGGCACTGTATTGGAGTAAGGAGGGCAAAGGCAGGTCTATATGTTGTAACTAAGGGCTGTGCTATCAGGTGATTGGGAACAATGTGACTTGATAGGCTGTAAGCCAGAACTCCTGACTTCTTTCTCCCTCAACCATTCATTTCAAGTCCCTTTTGCAATCCTGTCTCCCAATGAAGGGAGCTGGTACTTCCCTTTTCAAGGTTATCATTTCCCAACAGTTCTATTCAATCTGACATTTCTCAAGTACCTATTATGTATAACGCCCAGTACCAGCAATAGTAATCCACCCCTACTCCACACCTTTATACAAGTAGCCACCCCTCTATGGAAAGCCTCTCCCTCAAAGAAAAGCAATGGTCAGGGGCAGCTAGGTGGTGCAGTGGATAGAGCGCCAGCCCTGAAGTCAGGAGGACCTGAGTTCAAATTTGACCTCAGACACTAACACTTCCTAGCTGACCCTGGGCAAGTCATTTAACTCCAATTGCCTCAGCAAAAAAAAAAAAAGAAAGAAAAACAGTGGTCCAGTAGACAGAGAGCCAGAATCCCAACCTAAGCCCCTGATTTCAATTGTAGGATTCTTTCCACTGTTAGCTGTAGTGACCATGGCAGAGAAAAAATATAGGCAGTGGAAATGATATAATAATGACTACAGGTGGTATTTATATAATTGCTTCAGGAAGCTTATTTCATTTGAGCCTTACAATGGCAAGAAGGGGTTTCCTACTTCCCCATTTCACAGATAAGGAAACTGAAGCAAAAAGAAATGATTTGTGCACAGTCATATTGTTGGCTAAATGTCAAAAGACAAAATTTGCCCCCCAGGTGAACCTGATAAATCAAACCACAAAATAAATAAGAAAGAAGTTAAGGAGGTAAACAAAATGTTAGAAAAGTTAGGTATGATAGATCTTTGGAGGAAATTAAATGGAGACAGAAAGGAGTTTACTTTTTTCTCAGCAGTCCATGGACCTTATACAAAAATTGACCATGTGTTAGGACACAAAAACCTCAAAATCAAATGCAGGAAGGCAGAAATAATAAATGTATTTTTTTCAGATCATGACGGAATAAAAATCACATGCAATATAAGGCCAGGAGAAAATAGACCAAAAACCAATTGGAAACTAAATAATTTTATCCTAAAGAATGAATGGGTGAAACAGCAAATTACAGACACAATTACTAATTTCATCCAAGAGAATGACAATAATGAGACAACATACCAAAATTTGTGGGATACAGCCAAAACGGTAATAAGGGGAAATTTTATATCTCTAGATGCTTATTTGCATAAAATAGAGAAAGAGAAAATCAATGAATTGGGCTTGCAACTAAAAAAGCTAGAGAAAGAACAAATTAAAAACCCCCAATTAAATACCAAACTTGAAATCCTAAAAATAAAAGGAGAGATTAGTAAAATTGAAAGTAAAAAATCTATTGAATTAATAAATAAAACTAAAAGTTGGTTTTATGAAAAAACCAACAAAATAGATAAACCTCTAGTTAATTTAATTAGAAAGAGGAAAGAGGAAAATCAAATTGTTAGTCTCAAAAATGAAAAGGGAGAACTTTCCACCAATGAAGAGGAAATTAGAGCAATAATCAGGAGTTACTTTGCCCAACTTTATGCCAATAAATGTGATAACCTAAGTGAAATGGAGGAATATCTACAAAAATATAGATTGCCCAGATTAACAGAAGAGGAAATAAATTACTTAAATAGTCCCATTTTAGAAAAAGAAATAGAACAAGCCATTAATCAACTCCCTAAGAAAAAATCCCCAGGACCAGATGGATTTACATGTGAATTCTACCAAACATTTAAAGAACAATTAACTCCAATATTATATAAACTATTCAAAAAAATAGGGAATGAAGGACTCCTACCAAACTCCTTTTATGATACAGACATGGTACTGATACCTAAACCAGGTAGAACAAAAACAGAGAAAGAAAATTATAGACCAATCTCCTTAATGAATATTGATGCAAAAATCTTAAATAAAATATTAGCAAAGAGATTACAGAAAATCATTCCCAGAATAATACACCATGACCAAGTAGGATTTATACCAGGAATGCAGGGGATTTATACCAGGAATGCAGGGATGGTTCAATATTAGGAAAACTATTAACATAATTGACTATATTAATAACCAAATTAACAAAAAACATATGATAATCTCTTGAATAACCTTGCAAGAATTGGATCCTTGTTCTATGGGCTAAGAATCATGTGATCCCTGAGTGTTCTAGGTTTCCCAGCATTACCTACTAATTCTGTACACTGACATGGCACGGAGGTTGGGGGATGGCTCATGGACTTGGATCAATCCCCATCCCAGAAGGCAGATTTTCCTTAGAGGGTCGGTCACCAGTCATGTTCTTGTTTCATTAGCTATCTGGGACTATTAATATTAATTAACTAATTAATATTAATAACAAAGCCATTCCTAGGGATCCCGATTACCCGGGATCCAAGCCAGCAAGTACATGGAGTCCAGGGAGAGAGGTGTGACATTTGGGGCTGTACTCCTTAAAGACAGCCACCAAAACAAACCATAGACTCCTCTGAATCTAGACTCTGTGGTTTGTTTTGGTGGCTGCCTTTACAGAGCCAGACTCTAGATCCAGAGGAGCCAGAAAACTAGGAAAGTACGTAGATAATCTTGATCTCTATGAAGAGAACCATTCCTGCACTTTGGGCAGATTCTGAGAAGTCTGGGCTCAGAGTGTAGAGCTGGCACAGGTTGGGGCATCAGAATTGGGTATGTGCCCACCAATAAGCTCTTGATTTTGGCATGGCACTTCCATATTGGGAGATATATTTCTATCTTGATATATGCCTGGATCCAATACCTCCAAGCTACCCCCACTGAAATCTCTGCACCATTTTCTCCTCCCATAACCCCTTCCATAGTAATCCTGAATGCACTGTATCAGCAATTCTCAGAGTCTGACCAGAGGCTCTCCCACTGCAGATCCCTGAGACCCTTTCAAGGGAGTATGCAAAGTTAAAATTATTATTATTATTATTATTTTGCTGAGGCAATTGGGGTTCAGTGACTTGCCCAGGGTCACACAGCTAGGGAATGTTAAGTGTCTGAGACCAGATTTGAACTCAGGTCCTCTTGACTTCAGGGCTGGTGCTCTATCCACTGCACCACCTAGCTGCCCCAGGTAAAATTATTTTCATAATAATGTGAAAATGTTTTAATTTCTAGTTCTTATTATTGAAATATTACATTGATTATATTGCTCAGTCATTTTGTCATGTTTGACTCTTTGTGACTCCATTTGAGTTTGTTTGCAAAGATAATGGAGTGGTTTGCCATTTCTTTCTCCAGCTCATTTTACAAATGAGGAAACTGAGGCAAATAGCATTAAGTAACCCCAATTCATCTAGCCATTAGGATAAAATATAAAATCCTCTGGCATTTAAAGCCCTTCTCAGTCTGACTCCAGCCTCACTCTCTAGAATTATTCCATATTAATCCTCTTCATGTACCCTTTATTTCTGGCCTAAGTCTTAACTATTCTCCATATATCATTGTAGTGTATCCCCATAGGCATTCCAACACTCTACCTCCTGCCTCCAGCTGTGTACCATTCCTGGAATCCTCAGTTTCCTTCAAAATTCAATTGTGATGTCATTTCCCACAGGGAGCCTATTGAAGTCATTTGAGCCCCATCTCATTTCCTAGTGCCTTCCATCAGAAATTACTTTGTATTTATCAGGTATAATATATTGGGGGACAGTTGTTATATAGACAAGTACAGATTGAAACCTGAATTTTTATAATGAAAAGTTTGTCAGCATTTGTTTTGCATTAATTCTTATTACCCTTACAAGATATAGTCTCCCTCCCCTCTCTCTCTCCCTTTCTCCCTTTCCCTCTCTCTCTCCTTCTCTCTCTCCCCCTCTCCCTCCCTCTCTCTTTCCCTCTCTCCTTCTCTCCCCCCTACCCCCCTCTATTCCCCCCTCCTCCCTCTCTCTTCCTCTCTCTCTCTCT
>JAJPUD010004750.1:59426-82206 GCA_023553655.1 Myrmecobius fasciatus | reverse complement strand
AGGAAGGAAGGGAGGAAGGAAGGAAGGGAGGAAGGAAGGAAGGAGAGAGAAGAGAGAGAAGGGAGGATGTACCTACTCTATGCTAACTCTTCTGGAACTCAGTTTCCTCAATTGTAAAATGAGGGGACTGAACTGGATGGCTTCTGAGATCCCATCCAGCTTTAACTCCCAAGTCCTATTTCTGGTATCTCCTGGCTGGGTGGCTCTGGTCAAGTCAGTTAATGGAGTAATGGAGGTGACATTCCCCAAGGGCCAGCCTGTTTCACTTTTGTATTTGTATCCCTAGCTCCCAGCATAGTGTCAGTGAGCAGCTGTCACCACCAAAGAAGATGATAGGTACTTAATGAAAGATCTCTGGCTGACTTCATCTCTCTGTGCCCCATGGCATCGATCTAAAACCATAAATCCTGGAACAGATATCAATTTTCAAAATCAAGAGAGTTCACACACTAGGAGAACCCCAGATGAATTTACGTATTTAGATCTCCTAAAAACATTTTTAAAACTTATTTCCCACCATAAGCTCAGCTCTGTAACTAAGCAGGCATCCTGGGGTTCAGTAGAAAGTTCTTGGATTTGGAACCCAAAGGATTCCATTCAAAGTTAAGCTTTGTCACTTACTACTTGTATGACTTTGAGCAAATCTCTTCTCCTCTTTCTGACTCATTTTCTTTATGTTCAAAATGGGGAAAGCCAGACTAGATTCAGTGTAAGTCAGCAATCACTTATTTTGCAATATGCCAGACACTGGGTGAGGCTCTAGAGAGACAAAACAACAACTACCACAAAAAACAAACAAACAAAAACCAAACAAACAAACAACAAAACCGAAAGTCCCTATTCTCAAGAAGCTTCCATTCTACTCAGGTGAACTTAAAGGTTCTGCCCAGCTTCGACTCTCTGACCCTATGATCCCATCCTGGGTGGAACCAATGATCCATTCAACATAGAATCTTCTCCATCCCACACTTTGTATAGAGGTTTCATCTGTGAGAAAGGACAGGAATGATACCATGACGCCAGGATACCGACCTTCGATGTTTGAGTTTTATGTGAAAGCTCTCTAATATTCTTTGAGTATCTTATTATGGAACTTAACCCAGTACTGACTCCAAACCCTTTCAGAACCTATTTATATTTGTATCCAGAAGGGTCTTTTATAACCCACATGTGCCTTTCCCCCCACTTGTCCATGAACCAACTGTGACTATAAAACCCTCCAAGCTATGTATGTGGCTGTACACACCCAGTGGTTGATCTCCACATTAGCTGCACAGCCATAAATATTTCAGGCTGAGAGTCTGGCAGCCTTCACCATGCTGGTTGAACTCAAAATCAATTTCATTTTCAGTCGGCCTGGCAGACCCTTAGTTCTACAATCAGTCAGCCAACCTAGTAGCACTAATATGCCCTGAAATACATTTCAGACATGTTTTTCTGGACTCAATCAATCTTTTAGGATTTGGTCAAATTTCTATTTAAAAGAAAAAAGGGGGCAGCTAGGTAGCGCAGTGGATAGAGCACCATCCCTGAAGTCAGGAGGACCTGAGTTCAAATCTGCTCTCAGACACTTAACATTCCCTAGCTGTGTGACCCTCGGCAAGTCACTTAACCCCGATTGCCTCAGTAAAAAGCAAAAAAGAAAAAAAGAAAAAAAAAGAAAAAAGGAAGGGGAAGACAGGTAAGAACAGGAATATAGGAAATTTGTTGATCTTGTAATTTCTTATCCTTACATCTGATGAGTTTGGCTTTCTTTATCACCTGTATTACAAGCATCATGTGCTGTCTTCACCAATGACATTTATATATTACCTGAGGTTGTTCATTGATATGAAATAGCCTTAGCTCACCAAAAAACCTAATTTATTATTATTTTTGGGATTGGTCCCAGAGCTGTTTGCCATCTACCATACCGACAATCAACCAACAAGCATTTATTAATATTCCAGGCACTGTGCTAAGCAGTATAGATGCCAAGAAAGGCAAAAGGCAAAAAACCCTCCTTAAGGAACTCCCATTCTATTCTAATGCGAGAAACAACGTGTAAACAGCTAGATATATATAAGAGATATACAGAGTAGAGAGATGGTAATCTGAAAGGGAGAGGCGATAGCATGTGGAAATACCCAAAAAGGTTTCCTGTAAATGGTAAAATTTGAGTTGTTTTGAAGAAGGGAAACTGAGTAGTAGAGATGAGGAGGGAGAATCCAAATAGGACAAAGCTCCAGAAGTGGGAGATGGTTGGCCTTTCATTTTTACAGATGAGGAAATTGACTATGTGTCACAGAGCCATAAGCATCCTAGGTAGGATTTGAATTTCAGTATTTTGGGTCCATTTCTGGTGCTTTATCCACTATAACATCTATCTATCTTGCCCAAAAGATTTTAGTGACTGGTCATATAAGTAGTTATCATTAGGGGTGATATTTGAACCCGGAGTCTCTCATTCCAGGGTCATCATGTAATATATTGCCTTCATAGTGACCCTCTGGGGCAGGTATTAGAGTTATTTTTAGCTGATAGATGAGGAAACCAGCCAAGCTATGTGACTTGCCCATGGCCACACAACTTGAAAAGGAACAAAGCCAGGTCTTTTTAACTCCAACCTTATATCTTTTCTCTTATCACAGATATGTATGGGGTGTGCCCAATATGAACAGGTATACCCTAATGTGTCAGCAGCCTTAAGTGCTAGAGATGCCCAGGATCCAGAGTCCTGAAGGGAAAGGAGGAAGCTAATGGCTTTCCCAATCTCTGATAACCCTATTTGTTGTAGCCTCTGCTGACATGACTCCGACTTCTTTTCTCCATTTCTTACTCCCCTCTCCCCAGTGGCTCTGGTGCAGGAGAAGGAAGCAAGTATACCTAATGATTTTGTGCCAGCCCCAAGCCATAGTTCCTCTAAGACCTTTTTCAAGATCTCTTCATGGGGCTACTTCTCCTTCTGCTTGGAGAAACCTAATGCCTACTGGGGTCACATAGGCTATCTGTCCCCCTTCTTAGCATCCCCAGGAGATGCTTGGTTACTCCAGCCAGCTGCAGCTGGGTCAGGCAAAAATGAATTTGGCCACTCTGTTTTCTCAGGGTTTTTTTTTTTAATTTTTTAATTTTTTTTTGCTGAGGCAATTGGGGTTAAGTGACTTGCCCAGGGTCACAGAGCTGTTACGTGTCTGAGACCAGATTTGAACTCAGGTCCTCCTGACTTCAGGGCTGGTGCTCTATCCACTGCACCACCTAGCTGCCCCTGTTTTCTCAGTTTTTAGGGGGATGTTTGAAGCTCTGAAGATGTGACCAGAAAGGGAAACCAGCTCTTTCAGTAAAGCTGGGCTCAAGATGGCAAAGACAAAGTCAGCTGGAAAATATGACCAGTTTTTCCAACTCCACCTCTTAAGACTTCAAAACAATTCAGGATAAGATACAGAGTGAGAAGGGGCAGGGCTCTGAAGCAACTGATGGCATGTCCAACTGGGAGCCAGCAGACTGCTGGGTAGATTTGGGCAGGTCACAGCACCTGTTCCGTTTTCTGTAAAACCACAGGATCAAACTCGATGGCCTTTAGGGTCCTGGAAAGTACTGAAACTCTAGGAGTCAGTTTTTGGTTCAAGTTAAAATTCAGATCAATTCAGCAAGCTTGGGCTCCTTTGAGCTCCTACTCCATACTGCATCTATTTCTCCAGGAAAAAAAGCATTAAAGGACAGTATTGAGGAGAGTTGTAACTAAGGAGAGTCTAACAGAACTTTGCCACTGGGTGCTGAAGGTAGGGAGCACCAAATCTGGAGGTCATGAATCACACTTGAGTTGTTATTCAACAACATGGAAACAATAGAGTTTAATTGAGCAAGAAATTTTTTTTGAGGTGAAAGACCTATATTTTTACTAAATACAGGGAAACATTCTATCAATATAGATTAGCAATCTGGCTGCAAGTTATAGTGTTAGGAAGCATACTTATCCAGAGTCACATTGCTAATATATCTTAGGGAAAGGATCAGCCCAATATACCAGACTCATCAGTTAGCAAGAATAATTAACTAGTTAAAATGGGCATCCATAAGATAGTGACTGGGTTGAGCTCCTCCCCTGCTCCACTCTATTCTCCCCCCCATACATGTGGTACCCTCCTCTTACCACATGTGACTCCCTCCTCACCATCACCACCTCATGAGATACCCTCCCAAGTGGTGACCCCACAATCGAAGTCTAATGTCTCCCTTTCCCCACCCCCACCCAAAAAGCAGCCTTTTCAACATTGTGATATTTTACACTAGGTTTAAAAAAAAAGCAAAAATAAAAAGCATTCTTGCTATCTATTCCATAGAATGATTTGACAAAATATATGTTCCATTCACTCTGTCTGGTTAATAATAATTAGCATTTTTATGCTACCTCCCATGTGCCAAGTGCTGTGCTAAGCACTTTACAAATAGTATCTCATTTGATCCTCCTACGTGGTAAGTGCTATATTATCCCCATTTCACAGTTGAAGAAAGGAAAACTAAGAATCTGAGAAGAAGCTAAGAAACAGAGACAGAGCTTAATGACTTGCCCAGGGTCACACAGCTAGGGCATATCTGAGGACAAATTTGAACTCTGGTCTTTGTGACTTCAGGCTTAGAGCACCAACCACTGCACCTCTAAGATGTCTCCTCCTTCTTCTGTCTTGAAACAGCACATAGCCTTGTCCTGACGTGGACAGAACCAACACGTCCAGGAAGAATGCAGCTGTCCTTCCTTTGTGCTCTGGAAGTCCCCTGAAGTCTGTGTGGCCATGCTCTTACTTAGCTTGGGTTCTGACTCAGCCCGTAATCTCCCAGACTATTCACATCTGTATGTGCCTTTCTGTATACATTTCCAGAAGAAATCTTTCCATGACTATTCCTTCCAAAAAGGATGGAGGTTTAAAGATCTAGGGCAGGGAGGGAGCTCAGGAAGATTATCCCTCCAGTTCATCCCTTTCCTCATTGTATAGCCAAGGAAACTGACATCAAAGCATCACAGCAACCAAGATGTAGAATCAAGATAGAAATAATGGGCAAAAATGGTTAAAACACTTTAAAGTCTGCAAAACACATAATTCACTTGAATCTCTCACAACCACCTGGGGTTCCACATTTTACAGTTGAGGAAATTGAGATAAATAGAAGTGAAGTGACTTGTGAATCATACACCTAGAAAGTATTTGAGACAGCATTAGAACTCAAGTCTTGACTCTGGGAAGGTGAGTGGGACATTTAGGAAGTACCTGAGTTCAAATCTGACCTCAGATATTTCTAAGCTTTGTGACCTTGGGCAAGTCACTAAAATCTGCTTGCCTCAGTTTGCTCATCTGTAAAATGAGCTGGGAAAGGAAATAGTGAACCATTCCAGTATTTTGCCAAGAAACCCTCAAATTGTGTCATAGAGAATTGGACATGACCAAACAGTAACCCTTGTGTTTAATCCACTGTAACCCCTCCCATAGACCTAATTGTCCCTAGTACTTAGCACAATATCTAGTACATAGTAAGCATTTAAAAAAGGCTTTCGGACTGATTAAAACAAGATTGCAAAAGGAGTTGGAATAAATTGGCAACTCGGATTAGCAGGGGCTGCTTTATAGATGACTAAGAAGAAAAAAAAAACATTTTGTAAAGTAGTTAACTCCTCTCTCCCTGCTTCGATCTGTTCCCTCAGCTTCCAAGAGATTAGACTTTTGGTTGTTACCTGCTAAAGAATCATCGGAGGTTTAGAACCTGATCGAGGATCTACATGTCAAAACCTTCCTTTTTTGAAAAGTCCTCTAGTTCTGCTGGTGATGATGGTCATGGGATCTGAGATAAGGCACTCAGCTCTTATCAAGCCCTGCTCCCTACGTTTACAGATGAGGAAACTGAGGCTCAGGTGGATTAAACCACCTACAAGGTCAGCCAGCTTGCAAAGTGTCAGAGGAGGCAAAATTTGACTCTAAATCCAGTGTTTTTAAGACTCCATTGAAGCGGGGCAGCTAGGTGACGCAGTGGATAGAGCATCAGCCCTGAAGTCAGGAGGACCTGAATTCAAATTTGACCTCAGACACTTAACATTCTCTAGCTGTGTGACCCTGGGCAAGTCACTTAACCCCATTTGCCTCAGCAAAAAGAAAAAAAAAAAAAGACTCCATTGAAGCATCTTGCATTGACCCCATCCTAAAACCTTCCTTGAGGCAACAAGGTAATGGTGTTAATGACAATCATTTAACTGCTGGTGGGAAGGGACTGTCCCACTTTTTCACTTGTATTCTTAGCACCCGTGAATAAGAAATGCTGGTTCAGAACAAACTCTTTTAGTGACTGTATATGGAAATATATGTCTGTATAACCTGTATCAAATTGTTTACCATCTTAGGGAGGGGAGGGGAGAAAGGAAGAGAGAAATTTGGAAATGAAAATATTTAAAAATGAATGTTAGAAATTGTCTTTACCTATAATTGAAAAAATAAATACTATTAAAAAATTTTAAATGATAATGATAATAAATGCTTGTTGACTGTTTGAGAGCCTCAACTTTCTCTTCCACCACCAACCCACACATGCCTACTGTGAGGATCAATTGAAAAAATAAATACTATTACAAATTTAAAATGATAATGATAATGAATGCTTGTTGACTGACTGAGAGCCTTAACTTTCTCTTCCATTCCCCAATCCACACATGCTTGCTTGAGGATCAAATGAGATTATGTGTGTGAAGACTCTTTGTATGCATAACCTCTAAGCATGATCTCCTATTAGTAGGAAGGATTATAATAGGTTATAATTGAACATTATAATCCTCAGATGCTCTAACTGGTATGTAGGAAGCATTTTAATGTTTACACTGAGATTTATCCAAATCACTTTATCTTCTGGGTCCTGGCAACCACTGCTTTTGATATAATTAGCCCTATTTAGATATGGGGAAACTGAGGCTGAGATTTGCCCAGAGTCAGTCAGTTATGAGAGTAAGAAATGAGAATTGAACCCTACTCTTCTAGACTACAAGTCTAACACTTTCTCCTCCAGATCTCTAGGTGGCACACTGCATAGAATACCAGATCTGGGTGTTAAGAAGACCCGAGTTCAGATTCTGCTTCAGAATATTACTAGTTGTGGGATGCTGGGCAAATTATTTAATCTCTGTGCCACGATTTCCTCACCTATAAAATGGGGATAATAATAGCATTTACCTTACAAAGGAGAACTAGCAGCTAGGTGGTGCCATAGTGCACAGAATGCTGGGCCCAGGAAGCCCTGGATTCAAATCTCATCCCAGGCACTTTTTAGCTGTGTGACTCTGGGCAAGTCATTTCACTCTGTTTGCTTCCATTTTCTCATCTGTCAAATGATCTGGAGAAGGACATAGTAAAACCACTCCAGTATCTCTGCCAAGAAAACCCCAAATGGGGTCACAGAGAGTCAGACATGACTGAAAAGTGGCTGTACAACAATGATATCCTTCAAGAGTTTTGAGGACCAAATGTGATAATATTCCCAAAGCTTTTTAAAAATGTTAAGGTTCAGGGGCAGCTAGGTGGCGCAGTGGATAGAGCACCAGCCCTGAAGTCAGGAGGACCTGAGTTCAAATCTGGTCTCAGATACTTAACATGACCTAGCTGTGTGACCCTGGGCAAGTCACTCAACCTCAATTGCCTCAGCAAAAAGCAAAAAAAAAAAAAAAATCTTAAGGTTCTTTACAAATTGCAGCCATTATTATGATTATGATTGTTATTATATCACATTGCCTCTGGCACCTGTTTGAGAATTTGTTTAGCCTTAGATGCAGAGCTAAAAGAGACCTCAGAACCTTCTGCTGCTCTCATTTTATAGAGACGGAGTCAATTGGTCCAGTCTCCCATTTCATCCCATTTCATCTCCAGATGTCGTGATCTGCATCTGGTCACTGGACCTAGATGGCTCTGGAGGGGAAAGTGAAGCAGGTAACCTTGTACAGTTCTCTCTCCCTCAAATCCAATTCCCTTGCACGTCACCTCCCTGATGTCATGGTTCTCTTTGAGAATGAAGGACAATGGGGCAGCTAGGTGGCGCAGTGGATAGAGCACCAGCCGTGAAGTCAGGAGGACCTGAGTTCAAATCTGGTCTCAGACACGTAACAGCTGTGTGACCCTGGGCAAGTCACTTAACCCCAATTGCCTCAGCAAAAAACCAAAAAAAAAAAAAAAAAAAAGAGAGAGAGAATGAAGGACAAAACAAAAACAAAAACAATAATACTAAAGCTAAGGATAGGGAAGTTTCACCGACTAACCCACAATCGCATGTGGATTGTGTCAGATTACAAAACCTGCTGTCCATTGAACCACACCTCTGCCTATCTGGAAGAACTTTGGCACAGTTGGGCATGAGACTAGGAGACCTCATTTCAAATCCCACCTCCAACATTTACTAGTTGTGAGACCTTTTGCAACTAACCTGTCTGGCTTCCAGGCAATTTTTGGACCAAACCAGTCTATTGATGTAAAGCAATGTGCATTGTTATATATTCTCAAGCTGGAAAATTTAAAAAGCTTAAACAAAAAGTCATGTTTCTCCTTCATAGTCACACCTACTTTTCCCTCTCCTACCAGTCCTCGACTGGCATCTCCAAACACAGGAGTAATCCTAACAAGAAGCTCCCGAGATTGGGGGAATTGTGGCAAAGCGCACCAAGGATAAGGGCAGGAATAAAGACACCAGAACAGCACCAGATTAGTCAGAGAGCTCCAGATCCTGATCTCTGCCCATGTGATGTGATGATGGTCCCTAAAATCCCTTGTATTTGATGATTTATCCAATTATTGACTAAGAGGAGCCGAAGGACCCGGCACTCCCATGAGCCCCCCCCACTTTCTCATCCATGACATGTGAAGGTTGGAAAGTGCTTTGCAAACCTTAAAACGCCATAGCTATTATTTTTATGACGATGACCTTTAGTGTTCCAGCTCTAAATCCCATGAGCTCTCACGATTCTAGTTTTTGGTCCCTCGAGGAGTATCAGAATCTGACCTCATTCATCCATTAAGCCCAAGGACACCCCCCCAGTCGCCTCAAAAACTGGCCACTTACCTGTCAAAGACCAC
Source organism: Myrmecobius fasciatus (assembly GCA_023553655.1). NCBI lineage: Eukaryota > Metazoa > Chordata > Mammalia > Dasyuromorphia > Myrmecobiidae > Myrmecobius > Myrmecobius fasciatus. The sequence continues at coordinate 73,135 of JAJPUD010004750.1, read as the reverse complement.
GGCAGAATAAGCCCGCTCTGCAAACACAACATCGGCAGCCCAGAGCTCTTTGGTGGTCTTAAGCCCCCGGCCTTTGCCTTCCGAAGTGAACACTTCAACTTTCTCCATGCTTCCTATTGTCATTGCCGGAGTCTCCCCAGGCCGCCCGCAGATTTGAGCTGCTGCTATTTCAGCACCTTCAGCATCAGGAAGAACAAGTCCATAAATGGTCTGGCCACCGCCCCCCTCGGTCCGCAGCCCTCCTCCCGCCCCTCACTCGCCTCCTCCCCTCTGCCTGCCGAGGCACTGTCCACCAGAGTTAGGATAGGGTGGGCAGGGGGAAGAGGGGAGAGCCTCCCCCCTCCCAACTGTCAGGACCAGTCAAAGGTCCATCAGCTCAATCGGTCTACACTGACTATTAGCGGTTTGAATCAGAAAACACTTGGCGAGTGCTTCCCTAAGGAGACAGCGTGTGTACGTGTGGAAAAAACCGAGACCCTAACTCATGCTCCTGCTTTGCGAACAAGTGGGGAGTGCTGGTTCACTGGGGTATTTTTAGTAGCCAGATGCGTCTGTCTATCAGGAGGCAGCAGCTGAAAGAGTGACCAGAGGAAAGGGGGGATTTGCTGGGGCCATTTCTAGGACCATGATCACGAGAGATGAAGGGTCTTGAGCTGGGCTGGGGGGGGGGATTGGAAGGGGCCGGCAGCAGCTGCTGCTGCTCAAAGCCCTGACAAGGACACTGGTCTTTCTCCTGTGGAGGCTGGGGAAGCTAGTGGGGAACAGTGCTGGAACCCAGATCCATATTCCAGATTTGTCCCATACGGCTCATGTAATATTAGTCATTCACTTTTCTGAGAATATAAATGGCCTCATAACAATGTAGCAATAGAGATGAAGGGACTCATTTTACAGAAAAGGAAACTGAGGCTTAAGGAAATGAAATGACTTTTCCTGAAGTCACAGAGGCAGGATTGGAACACAGTTCTGATTTAGTTCCCTTGGTCACAGCTTCTTTGTCTATAAATGAAAGCGGTCATCATATGTAGGATGGTTTTATAGACAAAATTCTCTGGGATTCTATATGTGCCATGTGTGGAATCTCAGTTCTGCTACTTGCTAATTGTATGACCTGAGGAATGTCTTTGAACTTATTTGTGCCTCAGTTTCCTCTTCTGTAAAATTAGGGGATCGGGTTTGATGTCCTCTAAAGGCCTTTCAGTTCTAAATTTATGATCCATGAGCTGTGTGTGTGCGTAGCAGTGGAGAGTCTTGACCTGTGATTTCATCCGTGTAGCAAACTCTTATCAAGGGAATTTTACTGTCTTGGTCTCTATACTGTGGATATCTGATGCCATACAAAGCAGAGCCAAGAACCAGATTTTAAAGATCCAGTGGCAGTTGAATTAATCACTTTCAGAGTGAGGAAAACAGTTTGCAAACTGGAAGTCCTTCTGGCAGGAGACCTGCTCCTGCTGCAGGAAAGGGAGAGATTTTATTCACAAATCATAAATGGGAAGGGAGGGAGGAGGAAGATTACGAGTCAATCATTTTCAGTATCTGAGTGGTTTCCCATGACAAGCCCATGGGTACAGCACAATATGAATGTTCTCCAGTCCTGTGGGAAGTTTTTAAGTGATTGTTTCAAATACAGGGCTCCTTACTTTGTGGGGGAACAGGTTCAGCAAACTTTGATTCACTTCTCTTAACATACACAGCAAAGAATTGTCAGGAATTGATTGATCATTTCAAGCTGCATTGTAAGACTCTTGACTCCCAAGCCAGAAGAGACAGTTCCAAGAAATCTAAATTATTAGTATATTTTCACATATGATATTGATAATTATGACAATCATTATCATATTTCCTTATTCCTGATAGGAAAACTCCATTTCCTAATGTAGACTGGTAACTTAGAATCTTAGAGAATGGCCCAGATTACTGAAAATTCAAATGACTTGCCTGTGGTCTTTCAGTCAGACTGTGTCAAAAGTGAGAGCTGAACCCAGATCTTCTTAATTTTACAGGCTCATGGATCATAGATTTAGAACTGGAGGGGCCTTTAGAAAAAATCAAGCCCAATCCCCTAATTTTATGAAGAGGAAACTGAGGCACAAATAAGTTAAAAGACATTCTTTAGGTCATGCAATTAGCAAGTAGCAGAAATAGGATTCCAAACATGGCACATTTCCAATGGGACTACACTGCTGACCCTCTGCCTGACATCTCATTGTCTCCCCTCTTACTAAAGTGAAGGGGCTTATTCTGAAAGCAAAATGGAATATCCTGCTTATCAGAAATTCATCTGATTTTTGCATTTTTAGTCCCCAGTTATGGCATCTCAAAGACCTGTCTGGAGCAAGAGTAACTTAAAGGACTTGATTATAAAAGCATCTGTTACATCTGGAAGGAACCTAGGTCAACATCAGTGGAGTTACATGTTTGAGAAACAGCAAAAATTCCAGATTGTAGAGTGGTGAGAGGGAAGGAATGTGTAAGAAGGCTAGGAAGGAGGAAGAGATCAGGTTGTGAAAACTTTGAATGACAACAGAGAGTTTCATATTTGATTCTGGAGGTAGGAAAGCCACTGGAATTTACTGAATAGAAATTGACATGTATAGACATGTCGGCTGAGGGAAGGATGCATTGGATCCTAACCCAACCCAACCCCCATTCCCACTTTTATCAGTTAGACTACTTTTGCCTTAAAAGGTATTGAAACTGTCCTCAAAATTCAGATAATTTGGGACACTGAAGACCAGTGGACCACCATGAGCAACTCAGAAGCAGGGGAACTTCATTCAGCTAAATAAATACCTATCCTTATTGAATAACCTTCTCCTACTTGACTAAAGAAATCTCTTGTTAATTGCTGAATTAATAACAATCTTGCTGTATTCCAATATGGGACTTAAAACTACCAGAAGACTAGCCTAAGTCAGACCCAGCCCAGAACAAATGGAAAGAAACTTAAAGCAGAAAAAACAATTAAAAAGTTATTGATTTGATGGTAGTGAAGTCAAATCTTTAAGCTGTTTGACAATCTAGGAAAATAAACATCCAATTGGTCACCTGTTTTATTATATACCACTCTAAAATTTGTCAATCTAATGGATTATTTAATTTGCTTTTGGAATGGTTTCCCTGAATAGGGGAATAGTAATAGATATGAGGAGAAAAGGTGCTGACCTGTAATGTTAGCAAGAGGTCCTCCCTGACACCTCCCCACAGATAAAATCATGTTATCTGGTTAAAAAAATCAATAGGCAATATATAAAATAGAACCTTGAATTCTCTATAACCTTTCAGACGATTGTGTGACTGTGAAAATGTCTCTAAGTCTTGTCTGTTTCCTTCTCCTGTTTTGTCAAGAACATCCTTCCTACGTGTATGAATTATTCTCACAATGATTTTATAAAGATCAGAAAAAACATGAATGGGGGTCAGGAGCAATTGACCTGGTATCAGTAAGATCTAGGATTTTTTTAATACTCTTTATATCTTTGAGAAATCTTTTTTTAAATAAATCTTTTAATGTCTTTCCTATTATAACATTCCTAGGACAGATTTCTTCTATGTGCTTTCAGTTAGATGCAACTCCTCTTCCTTCTTTGTTTTAAGTGTTATTTCTACTTCCTGGGGTATCTGGGGTACTTTGGTACTGGGACATGCCAAATAAGTCCAAATAATTAGTTGGTTCTACTGTCAACAGTAGTGTGTGAATGACTACAAAAATGCTAACGAATCTGATCCATTTTGCATCTGTTTGTTGTTTTCCAAAGATTATTTGGCAGATCTGTTTAAGTTTGGTCTCATATCAGGCTGTCTATCACTTTTTCATCCTCTACTACCTTCCAGTCTTTTGACTTAGATCTTAGATTTAACAAGTATTTATTAAGCACTTACTATATACCAGATACTGTGGAAAGTGCTCCATAAAAATCTCACTTTAACTCCTGACAACCTTAGGGGGAAGTTGCTATTATGATTTCCATTTTATAATTGAGGAAACTGAGGCAAACATAGATTGAGTACTTGTCCAGGGCCACATAATAAGTGTCTGAGACAGGATTTGAATTCAGGTTGTCTTGATTCCAAGTCTAGGGCTCTACCCACTCTACCACGATGCCATTGTGAAGCAGGACTATTCATAAGCCTATACCCATGGTTACAAAGAGCTTTGTATACACTATCTCCTTTGGCCTTTTCAGCATCCTGTGGGACAGGGGCACAGCATAGACTTTAAGCCACTTGTCACAGTCACACAGTGAATCAACGGCCAAGTCGGACCTCCAGCCCAAGTCCTCTGACTTCCAATCTGGTTCTCTTTCCACGACAGCCTCTCCGTGAATATTCTTTTAAAAACACACTGGGGTCAAGGGAGGCACATAAAGCAGGGACATATACTTCCTCCCATTTAGTGGGCCTCAGGTTAAAAATAGCAATACAATAGCAGGCTTCCCTCTCTATGACTGATAATGCCTGATAATGTCAATCTGGGACAACCTGGAGCCATGCTTCAGCACCAGGCTGGAGCCCTTTGCTGGAATTCAGTCTGGTGCCAGCCAGCCAGTACAGGAATTGTTTGCTAGGTCTCCTGGTCTTCATCTCTGTTTTAATGGCTCAGAATACACAACTTGGAATAACTAGTTTAAAAAACACATCTTTAGTATTTTCACCTTTTTTGTTTTTTTTTCTTTCTCATTTTTTCCTCCTCTTGATCTGATTTTTCTTGTGCAGAATAACAAATATGGAAATATGTTTAGAAGAATTGCATATGCTTAACCAATATAGGATTGTTTGTTGTTTGGGGGAGGGAGGGAGAGGAAAAGGAAGGGAGAAAAATTTGCAGCACAAGATTCAGCAAAGGTGAATGTTGAAAACTATCTTTGCATGTTTTTGGAAAAATAAAAAGCTATTTTTTAAAGGAAAAAAAATCACATCTTAATTCCATTAGACTAGGGATGGAGAATTATGGGGACTGAATGTGGATGAAAGCAGTGTTTTCAGCTTTTTTGTTTGCTTTTTTCTTTCTCGTGGTTTTTTCCCTTTTGGTTTGATTTTTCTTGCATAACATAACAAATATGAAAATATGTTTAAAAGAACTGCGTATATTTAACCTAACAGTTTGCTTGCTGTCATTGGGAGAGGAAAGGGAAGGGAAGGGAAGGGGGAAGAAAATTTTGGCACACAAAGTTTTCCAAAAATGAATATTGAAAACTATCTTTATAAGTATTTGGAAAGATAAAATACTACTGAAAAAAGAACATACCTTTTGAAGAATTTTTAGACCTTTGGAGAATACAAGAGGGAGTATTGGGCTATATATAGGTGTATGTATGAGTTTGGGAAGGAGGATGGGCTGCTTACCAGTCTTTAAAACATAGATGTACGAGGTGGCTATGGGAACAACACTGAGAACCACTGACTTTAGAGTAATGTAAATGGTTTTATAATTGAAAAAAAAAAGATTAAATGAACAATAACATGGGATGATCACAGATATGAGAGGAAATCCTCACATTTTCTTGTCATGTCAACCAAAAATTTGGCCAGTACCTACTCTGTGCCAGACTCTATGATAAGTACTGGGCATAAAACAGTCCCTGCTCTTAATTCCTAGTGATGCTCATAGACCCCTTCTAGGCAATACAAGTTTAATGAATAAAATTAAATATACTAGATTTAAAAGAAAACCAATTATTATTTTTTTAAGTTCAACGACTTCCTGAGCTACATCTTAAAGCACCTTAGAGATCGACTAAGCTTAATCTCCTTATTTATCAAGTAAGTAAACGGAAATACAGAGAGTTGAAGTAATTGCTTCCAATTGCACAGGAGGGAAGGATGGGGGTCCAACAATTTAGAATTAGCAAGGACTTAAAGGCCATCTAGTTCAGCCTCTTTGTTTTACAGATCAGGAAACTGAGGCCCAGGGAGAGGGATGGTAAATGTCACAGGTCATGCATTAAGGTAAAACAAGTCCATGGTAAGTCCTCTGGAAGAAAATGACTGCCCCTATCAGAGAAACTGAGAAAGTAACCAGCTCTCTCTTTTTTCTCACCTGCTCCATGCTTTCAGATGGAAATTTCAAACAAACCTTTCATGTTTCCTTTTTCAAGTGTTTTCTGGGGTTACAATAGTATTTCTGTAAATTTCTGAAAATTAAAGCTTGTTCTCAATTGTCTTGCAGATATATCTTAAACTGTGAGCAAAATGAAGGAGGGGAGAAGACCAGCTCTGGGGTGGTTTTATATTATAGACTATACAAGTTGGTACTCTTCCACTCTGGCTTGCTGTTTTGGAAACCACTTAGGGACAAGCCAGCCTAATAGAGAATTGTTTGATGTTAGCAATAATCTGGTAAAATCTTGTAATAAACAAAGAACTTTAAAGGTTTATTTATTTTTTTGCCTCTAGAAAAATAAATAACTCAAAAGTCTATTGTCTTCAATTTCAGTTCTCAAATTTCTGGGACTATATTCCTCAGTAACCCTTATGCCAGAAAGGAGAGGGGAGAGGCAGGGTGAGAGCAATAGGAGAAGAGGAGGAGGAAAAGCTTCACCTGGGAGGAATGGAAGAGAGAAGTCAGTGGAAGGAAAATTCCTGCTTCAAACCAATTCCACATGATCTGAAGACTTCAATTCCTCTCCTCAGCCCCAAGGGAGAGCTCTGACAATCAGCCACCACAGCAATATCTAATAGTTACAAATGTAAGAAATCTATTCCAGAGCTTCAGCTTCTACTACCCTATCCTTCCCTCCATAAAGCCAATTTTTCAGCAACAAATAAGACCTGATCTGATGATCTGATCCTGGTTGATTGTCTCTTGATCAACAAGGTACTGTGTTTCATGGATGAGGCACTCACAAGAGCTTATGAATTAAGTTTGCCCCAAACATCACCTTCCTTTGCCCAAAAGCAGTTTTTGGTTTGGTTTTATGTCATTTTTTAATTTTGTAAGATGCCCTGATGGGTTTTTTGAGCCAAAGACATATGAGGCACCTCAATTACTCAGTGCTGATGGAGTCACAGAGATGTATGCGAAGGACATGATCCTGAAGAGATGGGTTGAAAGCTTTCAGAGTTTCCTTAACAGACCATTATCAACCAGTGTTGAAGCCACTGACCTTATACATCAGGTTGAAGTCAGTCCCTCTCTAGCCAAACGCCAGCTGACGAAAGGATGTTCAATGCTATTAGACGCCTCTCAAGTGGCAAAGAGTTTGGGGCTGGTTCTTTTCCCGTTGAGATTTATAAGGAGTGGAGGAAGTTATGAGCATTGCTCTTACAAAAGCTGATGGAAATCTTCTCGATTATATAGCAAGAAGAGGTTATCTTCCAGGACATCAAGGATTTCAATCTATATAAAGGAAAAGGGAATAGATTATCCGACCACAGTGGAGTCTCGCTCTTCATCACTGCTGGTATTGGAAGCTCTTAATCGTTCTTATCAGAGTTCTCCTTAAACAGCTGATCCTTCACCTGTAAGATATCATCTACCTGAGAGTCAGAGTGATTTCAGAAAGGGCCAAGGAATGGTCAACATAGTGTTTGCTGCTTGACAACTCCAGTTGAAATGCCAGCAACAGGACAAAGGATTTCCTCTTTAGGTCAGAGTCAAGGTGTTCCCAGGACAATAGGAACTGCATTGAAATTCATCTCCAGAGCAGGAGAGAACCACAGAATTGTTGTGATACAAGAATTCAAGCCCAGATTAAGTCAAATCAGTTCTTGTCTGAGGAACTAGGTCCGGATCTTCCCTTCACACAGGACATCCATGAGACCCTAGTACCCTCCCATTTCTAAACTTTGTGGCAAGTCAGCATCCAAGTCTTTCATATTTGGTGGATCTCCTATTTGCCTTGGCGCCCACTAAAGCATTCTGGCATCTTGCCTTGGAGTTGATAGATCCCAGATCTCATTTCAGCATTCATGCCTTCCAGAACTGAAAGTTCTCCTTCAGGCAGGTGTTGGACCAACTGACTTCTAAGGTTTCCTTCCATCTCTGAGATTCTATGATCCCTTCTTTGGAAGACTTGCTAACAGGAAAAAACATTATTTTACATCTTTTCCATTGCTCACTGATCTCACTATACCTGGAACACCATTTAATCTCTATTACCTCTGATTTACCCCCAAAATTATAAGCTTCTTGGAGACAAGAGCTGTTTTCTCATTCTTTTATTTCTTTGCTTAGTTCCCAGCATGGCACCTAGTTTCCAGTTTTCTATTTTGTTCTGACCTGATCTTTTAATCAGGAATGCTTGAAAGTCTATTTCATTCACCTGAAGGAGTATACTCAGTTTTACTGAGTAGATTATTCTTAGTTATAACTCTAGCTCCATTGCTTTCTAAAATATCATAGTCCAAGCCCTCTGCTCTTTTAATATGGTAGCTGCTAAATCTTGTGTGATCCTAACTGTGATTCTTCTTTCTCATCACTTTCAGGATTTTCTCCTTATTCTAGGAGTTCTGCATTTTGGCTTTAATATTCCTGGGAAGTTTCATTTGGGAATTTCCTACAGGAGGCTTAAAGGTGATTTCTACTTTGCCCTCTGGTTTTGACATATCTTAGCAGTTTTCCTTTATAATTTCTTGAAATATGATATCTAAGTTTTTTTTCAATATTGCTTCTCATTCTATTTTCCAAGACAGTTGTTCTTGTTTCTAAGAGATATTTCACATTTTCCTTCTCTTGTTTCAGCTTTTTGACTTTTATTGTTCTTATTGTCATTTGCTTCCAACTTGATCAATTCTAATGTTTAAGGAGTTATTTTCTTCAGAATTTAGTTTGTGCCTCTTTTACCAAGCTGTTAATTTTTTCATATTTTTCTTGCATCCTGCTCATTTTTCCCAGAATTTTTCCAGAATTTAGTTTGGCTTATTCTCTCTCTCTCTCTCTCTCTCTCTCTCTCTCTCTCTCTCTCTCTCTCTCTCTCTCTCTCTCTCTGTATATATATATATATATATATATATATATATATACATATAAAAACCTGGGGGAGTTTGGCAATTATGGCCTCTCATTTCTCATCTATAAAATGGGAATAATAATACTACTTACCTCTTAGTGTTGTAAAGATCAAATGAGATATTCATAAAGGATTTAGCACCCTGCCTGTCACAGAGTAGGTAACAAATATTTATTCCTTGATTTTTCCCTATGTGGATTCTATAATCCAGTCCAGACTGACCACCTTACCATTCCACATACACAACACTCCCATCTCTCTTCTCCATACCTTTGCTCTAGCTTGCCCCCATGTCCAGAAGACACACTTAGTTTCATAGGTTTAGAGTTAGAAGGAATTTGGGGGGGTCACAGAATCCAACCCTGTGCTTTACTCCCAGAGGGAGTAAAACTTGCCCAGAGTCTTAGGGCTAATAATTGTTGAAAGAGGGAGTTTAGCCCATATCTTCTTGGCCACCATACCATCTCTGCTTCTCATCCACAACACACTCCTCATTTCCACTTTTGAGAATCCTTCATCTTTTTTTCCCTAAAATAAAAATCTCCCTTAATATCCCCCTCCCTGCAAAGTGTTAGTGCCCTTTCCCCAATATTGCCTAGCATTATTATTTCATATGTACTTATGTGTGCATATGTTGGCTGGAATGGAAGGTCCCTGAGGGCAGGGATTGTGTGTGTGTGTGGGGGGGGGTATATGTTCAGTACCAATTACAAAGTGGACACTTATAAATAATGCTTGTTGATTGACTCATTGATTCACTGTTATCCAGGTTACCTGATTCCTGCTATCTTAAGGCTCTTTCCATTGCAGCATTTCACTTATAGCAGAGATTTATATCTTTGTGAAAAACATCCTGTGTCTTCAATTCCAGGAACCCTGGGACTGGTGGCCGTGGGGTATTTACTACCAACAGAATGCCACCTGGTGGCAAATCAAAAAAGCTGGACTGGTCATTTGTGGGTCAGTTAATTCTAGACCAGCTTAGCATAAGCATGAGATCACAATCCTCCACCTTGTAAAGACTTGAAATCCAAGGGTCCCTGGACTGCTTATCACTTAAGTGTGCAGTTATTTTAACTATGCCATGGGTAAGTAGTAAATAAAGCTGTATCAAATATATCCCAAAGTGTCCTACTTACTCTGCATTCTGGGAACCATGATTACAGGAACATGGGAAAGCTAATATAGGGGCGCTGCTCAGCCCATGATAGGATGGTGTTCATGCCCGGGTTCTACACTATGAACACTGCTTTTTATGGTCATCAAGAGCTGGAAATGAAGTAGATACTGATCGGTTGTGGAACAGCAGGAAAAAAAATGGTGATACAATAAAGTGATGGAATTTTATTGTGCTGTAAAATGATTATGAGGACCATTGAATTGAGGGCAAATGAAGTAAACAGAGCCAAGAAAGCAACATGCACAGAGGCTATAACAATGTAAATGAAAACAATCCCCATAAAACAACCAAAAATAAATATTGTAAAAATACAGAGAACAAGCTTAGCTCCAAAAAAAGGAGATATAAGATGATTTTCCTTCTCATCCCCTCAGCAGAGAACTGGGAGGGTCTCAGGGCATGGTACATTGCACAGAATCTTCTTTTTGCTCAATATAAATGGGTTTTGCTGATTTTATTTCTATTTCTATTTTTTGATGAGGTAGGGGTAGCAATAGCTAGTTAGAAATAAATGTGTGATAAATTCACAACGGCCATTCTCTTTGCCAAAAGGAAGGTTTATTTGGGGGGAATAGGTTATAGAAAAAATACAGGGATACAATAGAAACTAGGAATGGTAAATATGAAATAGAGTGGAAAAGCATATAAAAGACAAATTTCTCAGTGGAACTCACAATTACCCAGTAGAAAGGGAACACTCCATGAGGCCTGGGTAGGCCATTTATTGATAAGTTAGATGTATAGACAAACTTAACAGACTAACCAGAGTTAGGTAGAGTAAGAAAAATGGCCCCATTAGAGGGAAGGCACTATAAGGGAGAGAGAGTCCAAAAAGAATTTAGCATAAGCAAATCCTTTACAGGAGAAATATAGTTTTGGGGTTTCTCAGGGAAGTAAAGGCAGGAATTCAGAAGGAGAGATCAAGGAGCAGAGGAAGTGCCGACAAATCAAAGATAGAGGGATTCAAGGGGCCACATGGAGCTAATCAGTATCTCAAAAGGTTGTTTATAAAGATACCCAAAGATTGGGGGATGCACAATGGAGGCTGATAAAGAGTTCCTTCTTCACACTCACTCTATACAAACAGGACAGTCTAGGAATTGATTATGTCTGATAATAGGTGGTTGGACTTCTTGACAGGGGAAGATAGTATCATTTTTGTTTCTTTTTTAAAAGATTCTTTATTACAAGAGATAAATAACTCTCTTTGATAGGGAAAGTAGTGGGAAGCAAAGGGAAATATAGTTGATATAAAAAAGATCAATAAAATCTTTTTTATTGTTTAACAAAATTTCCTTTAATTCCTATTGACTCTCTCTCCCTCTCCCTCTCTCTCTCTTTTTTTTGCAATGCAATTGGGATGAAGTGACTTGTCCATCTACTAAGTGTAAATTGTCTGAGGCTGGATTTGAATTCAGATCTTCCTGACTCTAGGGATGGTGCTCTATCCACCGCGCCACCTAGCTGCCCCTAAATAATTATTTATAATAATGTGTATTGCATATGCATATATATGTAATTTCATTATAGCATTTGCAGATGTAAACTTTGTATTTTAGCATTCCTTGATCAGAAAGAATGACTCCCTGGTAGGAGGGGAATAAGGTATATCCAATCACATTGACCAGTACTCTGCAGACCAACTCCATTTCTCAGAAGACTGCCTTGTGGTGGGCGAGGGCAGTGCCTTCATAAGGAAAAGATTCTGAATGAATGGGGATCTTGTAAAAAGTAGCAGTGAGGAATTCTGTGGGCAAAGACAGAGGGGTAAATGTGCATGGGGTAAGGGGATAGTTGCACTGCCCAAGAGTTTTTCCTTGTTGTTTGCCTTAATGTCTCAATGAAATATTTTGTTATCGGATTGGTCTATAAGGGAATGTGCGTGGGGGGCAGGGGGTGCTTTTTTCTCCCTAACCCATGATGTCATCCATGTAGGGAACTCTGGGAGTGAAAATTGCCTCCACCAGTGCAGTTTTTAACTTAATAACTTGTAACTTAATGAGGCAGATAAACTTAAAACTTAACTTTTAAAAGGCAGCTAGGTGGTAGAGTGCATAGAACGCCTGTCCTGGAGTCAGAAAGACTCCTTTTTTTTTAAATTCAAGCCTGACTAGGACTTTATTTACTAGCTGTGTGACCCTGTTTGCCTCAGTTTCCTCATCTGTAAATATCCTGGAAAATATCCTTTGCCAGGAAAGCCCCAAATGGGGTTATGAAGAGTTAGACATACTGAACAACATTCTGGAGCAAGATCAAATGGCTTTCCTGGAAGTCACATATCCAGAGTCTTACAGGTCTCCAGCTAAAGGGAAGCCAGGAGGCCTCTAGGCCAGGACCATCAGATGAGGACACAGACTCACAACAACCTTCCTCAACGGGCATCCAGGTGGCTATGGCGGCCAGGTGGCACCCGGACGGTCCACCTCACCTGCTACAGCATCGGTCATCCTGACTCCCCCAAACAGCCAGCACAAGCCGTCGCAAAGCTCCGCGAGGCTGGTTCTTCCCGTGATTTCAGGAGGCCTTTGCCTTCAGGAGCCCTCCTCGCATTTTACCTGTCCACCGAGCTGCTGCGGAGAGCCGACCCCGACTGTGTACGGAATGAGAATGGTCCTAGATGAGTTAGAAAGAATTTTAAAGTTCATCTAGCCCATCCCCCTTCAATGGAAGGTGGAAATGAGACCAGTGGAGGTCCGGCCTTTCCCGGTCAGAGCGTGAGCTCTTTGCGGGCAGGGATTGTCTTTCTTTTGGCTTCTATTTGAATGTTCGGCCAGAGCTGAGCGCCCACCTATTAAATGATTATAAATGCTCGGGCACTGACTGACCTCCATAAGGACATACAAGTAATAAATAAATAAATTGGTCAGATCATTTCCATCGGACTTCCAAATCCATCCTGGTTTTTGCCTTGTTTTGCATGACCAGCTACCACTTAGCACAAGTGCCTGGCTCATAGTAGGTGCCCCAAATGCCCTAAACGTTTAAGGAAGGCAATACAGCTATTGCACAAAAATAATTTTGAATTCTTTGTCATTGGCCGCAATTTGTAGTATATTTTCAGTGTTGTTAACTTTTATTCGTATTAATATACGAATTAATATAAATTATTCGTATTAACAATAATGTAATTACTAATAATTCTACCGGGATAGCAACTGTGCTTATGACTTCATTCGAACAGGGGGAGGCCAGGTCCTGCCCGGTTGGCCGGCAGGACTCAAATGCAAGGGCTTCTGGGCTTTTTTCTTTTCCATGTCTTCCTGACTCTCAAAGGGATGAGCAGAATCCCCCCGCTGGCCCCAGCCAGCCCTCCTGCAGAGTCAGTACCTGGACCTCAGTGAATATGATTAATTCAATACCGGCTAGTTACTGGAGGGACAGACACGTGGTTTCTTTCTCAGGTCAATCTTCTCGAAGGGGCCCGAGAAGGCTTTCAGTCCAACCAGAGGGGGACCAAGAGGTCTGGTTAAGGAACTTGGAGCCCGGCCCTCCGAGAGTGAGAGGCAGAAGCAGGATTCGAACACCCACTGAGGCTCCCCTCCAGCCCGCCCCGCCCCCCAGCACGAGCCCCCCCC
>JAJPUD010004750.1:0-59026 GCA_023553655.1 Myrmecobius fasciatus | reverse complement strand
CAGCCCCGCCCAGCAGCGGGGGAGGGGCCGAGAGAACTGGGGAGCGCAGTGGAGGGGGCCCCGAGCGGGAAGGGGAGTAGAGAGAAAGAGGGGAGCAGAAAGAGGGGGAGACTCCTTAGAGAAGGGACAGAAGGAAAGAAGGGGAGCCCAGGAAAAGAGTAGAGAAGGGGCAGAAAGAGGGGGAGACTCCTAGAAAAGGGACAGAAAAGTAGAGGGGAAGCAGCCCAGGGAAGGGGGAGCAGAAAAAGTGTAGAAAGGGGGATCCCAGGTTAGAGAGGAGCAGAAAGAGAGAAGGGAATCCCAGGAAAAGGAGAGCAGAAAAGGGGCAGAAAGAGGGAGAGATTCTCTAGAGAAGGGGCAGAAAGGAAGGGGAATCCCAGAGGGGGGTGGCAGAGAAGGGCAGAAAGAAGGGGATATATCCTAGAGAAGGGGCAGAAAGAAAGAGGGGGAGCTCAGGAAAAGGGCAGCAAAAAAGGGGAGCCCTAGGAGAGAGGGGCAGGGAAAAAGGGAGCAAGAAGGGGCCAAAAGAGGGGGAGGTTTCCTAGAGAAGGGGCAGAAAGAAAGGGGGGGCCCAGGGAGAGAGGGGCAGAAAGGAAGGGTAATCCCAGAGAGGGGGGTAGCAGAGAAGGGCAGAAAGAAAGACTGGGAGCTCAGGGAAAGGAGGGCAGAAAGAAAGGAAGAGTCCAAGGAGAAAAGAGAGAAGTGGCAGGAGGAAAGGGGGCCATGGAAGAGTTAAGAGAGGACACAGAAAGAAAAGGATGGGGATCTAGAAGTTAATAGAGAAAGGATCAGGAAAAAGGAGGGGGACCCCAGGAAGAAGAGGTCAGGAGAGGAGAGATGGGGGAAAGGAAGGCGTGTCCAAGGTTTGGAAGGGGAGAAGTAAAGTGAAAATACATCCATACATATACATCCATACATATATAGACATTTATATTATATAGAGACATATATAATATATATGTGTATAAACGAGCTCCTTTCCCGAGTCATCGGCTCCACTCTCAGACCAGTAGTTGCAGAAAACATGCCCCGTAGGAGGAGCTTCCTCACCTGGGAGTTCCCCCAGACCCATGGAATCAGGGTTCAGAGTCCAGTTCTTTCTTTTCTTCTTGGCTTAATGGATAGAGAGCTATCCAGGAAGGCCTGGGTTCCAGTCTTGTCTCTGGCACCTGGCTGTGGGACCCTGCACAAGTCACTATCACAGTGCTATAGCTAGCTGGAACTCTATAAGGTACCTGGCAGAAGACTGGCATTTGCGTTATCAGAACAGCACAGGACCAAGGACAGATCCCCAAGGCCCTCTGTTCTCCAATATTCTTATATCTAATTAAAAATGGGTTTAGAGGGTGCTAAGATGGAAGGATCCTTGGAGGCCATTCAGTCCAGCCACTTGCTTTACAGAGGAGGAAGCTGAGACCCACATGGGTTTGGTGAACTCTTGCCCAAGGTCACAAGGGTAGGAACCAGCATCCTATGTGTGATTTGCTAAAAATAATATTAAATATAATTAAAGAAAAGAAAAGCCACTTAGTGCCCATGGAAGCATGGATAACTCAGAAACTCACTATGAAATGAGGGGCTGGCACTCAGGGACCTCTGAGGGCCTTTCCAGCCTCAACTGCAAGTAGAAGTATTAGGTGATTGTCTTCCACATTCTAAAAATGGGAGGCTTGGGGCTGACAGCTTAGAGTGACTTGCCCTCAGGTCCCATGGCTATTGAACGTCTTAAACGGTATTTAGAACCCAGGGCCTCCTGAGTCCCAAGTATAGTGCTGTGTGCCAGCCTGCTGCTTAGGAAAGGGAGCCTGCCCACCCTGGGGGAGGGGAGAAGTCCAGCCATCGAGGGTAGGAGAAGGATGGTACTGTTCATTGGAGATCGTGTGGTTCCACCACAAGGGAGCCCGGCCCAGGCTTCGGTCATTGGCAGTTCGCACCCAGCTGTCCACACTTAGGCATGGAGGGGCCAGAACAGGCACTAGATAGGGGCCCTCACTGGGCCAGCCTCTGAGCCCTGGGCCCGTACATTGCACAGCTAGGGCATGCTTTTGCCCTTCTCTGTGGTACTTCGGCAGATGGTTAGGCACAAGAAATAATACTAAGTACCAGCAGCAGTAAAATGTGTCCTAAGCTCCACCCCTAGTCTTTTTTCACACTTCTTAGGCTCTAGTCCTGAGCTCACTTTACTAACACTTTTTTTCTCCTGAGAATCACACTTCTGGGATGCTTCAGATTGCCTTCCTAAAGGAATCCAGCCTTTTAACACATCAAGGCCCATGGGCTTCCTTTTTTGCCTTTTCTTGCATGAATTCCGTTCTGGTGGGCTTCAGGGAAACATTTACATGATGAATTTTTAAAATTAGGCTCATGTATACTTGCTGTATAAGAAGTACATTGAAACTTTAAATATTTTTGTGACTTTTTTCCCATGGTTTTAAAATGACCATTCAAAAGAAGACATCCTCCCCATCCCTTCATGAGGGAAAGTAAACATTTAAATACTATTTTTAAAAAACTTTGCAGGGAGAGGAACACAGTAATTTTCTTTTTACCACTGGAGCATGCTATAAAAATAGAAGCTTCCCATTTCACTTTAAATTATTTTTGTGTGCTATTATACACAGCATAATAATGATGGTTTTTAAAAATCCCTGAAATTATTTTTACAGTGAGCAGGGTAACAGTTTTTCTTGTGTAAATCACTAGAGAAGGAAGATTAGTATTTTATATAATAGGATAACATTCTATAAATCTAAAAAACTCCCTGTAAAGAGACTGTTACCACTCTATGTAATTGTTTTTACTCAGAATTGAAAACCACATAGGCACACAAGCTCCCTCCTGCCCCCAGAATGGAAGCTGAGCTATTTTTAGTTGTAGTGACTTGTGTAACACTATACTTGTGCAGAGACTTGCCCTTCTCAGTGTCCTGTAAAGTAAGACAGCTGGCTGTGCTAAGTCTTGGAAAGAACAACTGATTTGATTAGCATGTGCAGCCGTTTGCATATTCAGATCCTCCTAGCAAACCGAAGTGCTAGGTACACTCTCCCTGTAGTACAAACCATTTCCTCACAGCATGGTTGAGTGGAAGCACTGGAATTTAGGAGGCAGGATCCCCACCCCCCACAGTCTAATTCTGGCTCTACTGAGAGCTAACACTGTGACCATGGGCAAGTTACATCTCCTCTGGGATGTGCAGATTCTCCATGGTTCTAAAATTCTGTATTTCATCATTAGTTACTTGTATTCTCCATATGGTAGCTCCTTACATGTTAACAATTACACCTAAGTTACAGTTAACACCAAAGCACAATACATGGGAAACCTTGGCTAGTAACATGAACCTGGTGGTGATGTTCAGTAAATAATGAAAAACTAGCTTTGGTTGTTAGTTTCATCATCTTTGGAATATTAAACAAATCAAATGCAATTCTGTTAACCATAGAAATGAGCCTTTGGTCATAGACTTGTCAGTTGATTAATCTTGTCCCAAAGCTGATTTGACAAGAAGTATTTTGAAGCATTCACATTTTAAATTTAGATATTTCTAATAGTCTTAAGCATTTTTAAGGAGGGCAGGTTGGCATTGATGGGTAGAGTTACTAGGCTTGGATTCAGAAGTTCAAAACTTGCCTCTTAACAATTAGCTGATGATCATGGGCACTTAAGTCATTTAGCCTCTCTTGGGAACATTGTGCTTGAAGCAACTCCTTCCCTAGGACTTTCAAGTCATCAGAGATATTGAGTTGTTCCCTTACTGGGAGTCACATAATACTGTAGTTCTAAGTTCTGGATAGGGGATAAACAAGAACAAGGGAAAAGAACCCTCCCCCCCTCCTATTTCTAACTAGTACATTCCTGGAACCATTCATGACCTCTTGCTGCGTCTCAAGATCCTGATCAGATTATTATAACAAAAGTGGCTTGGAAAAGCATTTTAACTTCATTATCAAATCCTAAACTCCAGCTTCTTTTTACTTTAACTATAATGGGCTGATCAGCCTCTTGTCCTTGTCCTGAGAGAGATGATTAAAAGTCAGAGTAGCAAGAACTCTACAAGGAGCCTAGAATGTCTGTGGGGAAATGACAAACAGAAGGAAAGCAAAATGGAGACACATGAAGTGAAGCATTCGAAGGATTCTTGGCAAGAGTCATAATTTCTATTTTTCTAAGATACTGGTATTCCAGTGAGCCAAAATTTTAAAATGTTATCAACACTAAAAACAATGTTTTTCATCCACATGAGGCCCTTTTGCCTCAAGTATATGAATCCTTTTTTAATGTTTACCCATTTAACAAAGAGAAATGTAAAATACTTTTCATTAAGAGGAAAATTCCTAACTTCATTATTTCAACAAATTTCTATTGTAGCAATTCTCTAGTGAGACAGATACGTGGATTTTGATACAGATGTTATCAGATTCAAGTTAATTTCTAGCATAAGAAAAAAAACCTACCAGATTACATAATAGCATTCTCCTTATAGTAAATTTAGAAATTAATAATTCAATGCAAGGAATTTTTTTTTGTTTTCAACTAGCTAGTGAGAATCATATTTACAGTAATGAATGAATGAATGACTGAAAATGCATTTACTAAGCACTGTGTTCCAAGGACTATGCTAAGACCTGGGGATACAAATAGAAAAAAAGCCCAAGACAATCCATGCTATCACGGAGATCACACTCAGGGCTGTGCTGATTATGTCTGCACTAGGTAAGATGAGAATAGAAAATTCTTATGTTATACTATATAATTCCTTTATGAAAAAGAATAGCTTGTTAGATTGAAATCCTATGCTTTTATTACAGATATCATTGTATAAAAATTGACAGAATTAAGTGAGTGTGAAGTGTTTACCATGTAGGCAGCTAAAGTGGCTTGGTAGGTGGCGTCGGGAAGACTGAATTCAAATCCTACCTCAGTAACATACTTTGGGTAGGTCACTTAACCTCTCAGCCTCAGTTTCCTTTACTGCGACATGAGGAAAGTAGTACCTCCCTTCCAAGATTGTTGTTCAAATCAAATGAATTTTTGTAAAGCACTTTGCAAACCTCAAAGTACTCTGAAAATGCCAACTCTTATATGCAAAGGAACTTTGCCTAAGTTGTAAAAATACCTACTAAATCAAATGTGTTATCAATAATATTAGCTCTATGATGGAATGATTTTCTTCACATAGGATGATACTTTTAAGGTGTGCTTTTGATTTGTTTTTCATAAGAGATCTGACCTATAGGCTACACTTAAGTACAAATGTAGGTTTTATAACAGGCTTTATAGTTCATAAAGTATTAAGAGCCTGGGCACTAGGCATTGTGCTAAGTGATTTAAAGACAACCAGACACAAAGAAAAGCCAAAACAGCCACTACCCATAAGGAGTTTACAATCACTGTACAACTATATATATGCAAGATATTTACAGTGTAAATGGGAGGTAATTTCTGAGATGATGTTCTGGACTGGGAAAGGCCACCTGCCAAGGGTGAGATTTGAGCTGAACTTGGGAGGAAGCCAAGGGGAGGAGGGGGAGCATTTCAAGTATGGCGTTCAGTGATTGAAGAGGCTCAAGGTCATATCCATGGAACATTTAAGAGTACCAGAGTCTCCAGGTGTGTGTGGGGAGGGGCATAAAGCATAAGGAAGCTGAGGGTATAATGGGACCAGGTTGTAAAGCATTCAGGGCCAAAGAGCATTTTCTGTCTGATCCTGAAGTAATGGAGAGTGGGACATGGTCCAACCAAGGTGTGAGGCAGCCAGATGAAGGATGAGCTGGAGAGGGAAAGACCTGAGGAAAGCAGGAAGACCAGCCCAAGACTGTTAAGAACCAGGCATAAGTTGATGAAGGCATGCATGAGGATGGTGTGGAGCAAATGAGAAGGGAGCGAAAAGAGGACTTGGTAAAGTGTTGGGTTTGTGGCATTAATGAAATGCAAGAAAAGAAATGAGGATGGTCCCGAGGTAGCAGGTCTGAGAGGGGGCAATGGTGCCCTAGACAGGAATAGGGACACTTGGTAGTGGTTTAGGTGGTTTAGGACAGAAAGGTATTCTGAGTTTAAGGTTCCTCTAGGACATCCAGTAGGTGGTAAGTGATCCAAGTAGGTTTAGAGTGGTTTAGGACAGAAAGGTATTCTGAGTTTAAGGTTCCTCTAGGACATCCAGTAGGTGGTAAGTGATCCAAGTATGAAGGTCTGGAGAGAATTTAGGACTAGAAAAATTGATGTGAGAATCGTCTGCATAGAAACGATCATTGAATCTGAAACTGTTTAGATCCCCAGTGGATATAGTATACAGTGAGAAAAGGATGTTTCTAGGGGTATTTATATATTTCCAGAGAGAAAGAAATTTGGACATCCTTAGAAGTTCCTTTTAATGAGATTTGGCCTGCAGTGATAGAAAAGAGAAAGTTCTTTGTCTATTGTCATTTTCAACAGAGTAAGAATTGGCTCAGGACTCTAGGTTTTCCACAGCTCAATGCCAAATTTTGCTTACTGGTTGCCAGGATTTCATAGGTAGCAAAAGGACAGGTCAACTTTTCTTTCCGTGTTTAGACAAGATGAAAACATCTTTCTATTTTTGTAGGGAGAGTTATTTAAAAGTAATGTCATGGCTTCACAAAATAACTACTTTCCCTTGCAGTCAACTATGGCAGTTCACTTTTAACATTATACTCCATGTGTAAGATTCAGAACAAAATGAAATTTGGTGTTCCCTTTTTTCTTGGGGATTATCCCCAGGGTCTTTGCACATAAGAGAGCCTTAAAAATATTTGTTATATAGAAATTTAAGGAGTTTAAAATCTAGCACTCTTGATGAGAGCAGCCCTTTTCCCCCCTTATAAACATAAATTATTCAAATCACAGAACACTTAGCCCTTTTAATACATCAAGAAATCTCACACTGTTCCCAATGAGCTATATGTTAGGATCAATTAATCCTAAACTCTCACTTCAGTATATAAGACTAAGTAATAGCCACAAGTATTTTTCCTCTAAATAGGTAGTTTTGAGCACCCTTTAAAAAATTGTCCTAAGACTCTTAGAATGGTACATATACATTTGCTCCAGGATTGATCACTGTCATAGTTTGGGTTTTTTTAAACCAATAAATTTACCTAGATAATTTATTGCTAGATTCATTTAGATTAGCTTTGTGACTAGTGGGCCAGCCATGAAGTCAGGAATTCAGGTTTGAGCTCTTAACAAATGATGTATGTTCTCTCTCTCTCTCTCTCTCTCTCTCTCTCTCTCTCTCTCTCTCTCTCTCACACACACACACACACACACACACACACACACACACACACACATATACACACACAAAGCGTCCCCAGAGCATATCCCTTCATCTCTCAGTGCCTTCAACCACGGAGACTTTCTGCCTACTTACAAGTCTGCATCAGTGGAGGGAATTTTCACCTTGGGAATTTCTTATAGCAGTGAATGGGCAACTCTCTATGCATGATCTCACCCTTCTCCCCAAAGATTCAATTTTATCAAATAAGCAAATAGACCTAACCTCCTGCCAGATTTTTAGAGTAACAGCCTTTCAGCAGAAATGGGCACTAAGCAAAAGTGATTAAAATTCCATTGGCGGTTTTCATGTCTTCAGCTGCAGAAGCATTAGCAGCTCTCCTTGGGAAGAATCAAATATGTTCTCATCATCCCAGAGGCATTTATCTATCTTTATATTTCTTCTTGCCTCAGGCTTTATCATTAAATCTGTGTCACACAAAAAAGCTGTGATGTCTAAAGTCACTTGATAATGTTTAATGGAATTAGTTAAGGAAGGGATGGAAATTGGTACTGGCAGGTAACTGGGCAATTTATGTAACCTCTCACTGTCCCTGGCCTCTCCCCCAGAGCCCGATGGGGAGCAGGACCCAATCTGCATTAATGGAGGATATTCTTCGCACCAGTAATTCTCAGGACCAAACCAAATAAAAATGAGTCCCTGTAGCAACATTAGGGGAAGGTTGGCTTTAACTCTGGGCAATTTGTGCTTTCTAGCTGATGGCTAAAAATCAAATGGCAGTTTCTATTATAAAATAGAAGATTTCACAGAAAAAGAAAACCTTACATGTCTAAATTGAAGATTATTTTCAAGGAAAAGAATGTTGATTGTAGCTATCACTAGGCAGAAGGGGAAATTTCATTACATACTGACAGCACTCAGTGTTACATTCTGCTTTTGAAGTGTAATTGTAAAACTGTAAATTAAGATTTTCTTTATGATAAATCTAACTCTGCCTCCTACTTTCCACCTGTCATTCTTTATTCTGTTCCCTAAGGCAAACAGAATGTGTGTGAGCTCTCTTCTTCATGATTGATAGCTTTCCCCAAATCTCAAAGACAGCTGTCCTGCCTCCTAGTAACTCTTTTCCAGTCAAATCCAGCTAGTTTCTTCTGCTGATCTCCTGAGTCATGTTTTCTAGGACCCTGGCCATTTCTGTCACCACCTTCTGGATACACTGCAGTTTTTCCTTATCTTTTAAAAAAAATGTGTCATTCCCCCTCCCCCCCAGACCTGAAGACAAAAATACATATGTGGTTTGATCAAGGCACAGTACAGGGACCTTCTTGCCCCCCACCCTTGGACAGGCTTCCTATCACACTATTGACTTAGATTTATAAAAGTCCCTGTTCTTTTCATAGGGATTCTTGTCTACCCACACTGGTCTCATCTTGTTCTTGTGATGTGGGGAAGATAATTATTTTGAACCCAAGCATAGAACCTGGCACATATCCATATTGCGAAAGCTGGTCTCAGAGTCAGCAGACACTGGGGGTCAAGGTTCTGCGTTGGTACCTACTAGTTGGGTAAGCCTGATAAGTCACCCATCCTCTCCCTACTTGAGGAAGCTCTGCACCCCAAGGTAACTCCTTACTAGAAGTTCCAAGTGTAAAAAGTTTAATCTCTTTCAGGTCTTTTGTATATACTCTCAACTCTTGTCTTCAGCAGGCTTGACACATGCCTTCTCTGGTTTGATGCTAGTGATTGATAAACTGTAGACTGGCTCAGGACCAAGGACAGATCCCGGGGCCTTTATTTAAGACTTCAAAAGTGATGCATTGTAAACTGTTAAATATCCACACAATCAATCCAAATTAAGTCACCACAACAAGCTTTCTCCCTCTGGACCCAAGTTTTCTCACTGGCAAAATATGGAGACTGCATGATCCCGAAGGCCCCTCCCAAAGCCGTGTCTATGATCCCATGGACCTGGCCCAGTAATGTCTGGAGTTCTTCATGACTTTCTCATGCTTCAGACCCTTGACTTCACAATTAGTTTTCCTACAACTTAGGTTCCAACATAGGTCCCCATCTTTTGTCTGAAGCAACCTGTACCCTAATCTCTCTGCACTCCTGTCCTTATCTTTGACTGGAAGAAGTGGTGGTAAGCTGTGGTCAAAGGACAGCTCTCCCAGGGGGCTGACTAGCTTTGAGACTTCCTCTCTACCTCTTTTTTTCTATCTGTATCATGGGGATAACTGTACCTGAACTATTTGTATCTCAGGGTCATTGTGCAAACCTGATGGCCCAGTGCAGTGTTGTCACTAAGGATCTTTCAGAGATTCTTGATTTCATTGGCTTGAGGATTTCTTTAGCCTGTGCTGACTTAAATGTCGAGTGATAGTAGCTATGACACCATGCAGCCAGACTGGTGATGAGCCTCATCAAACTTAACTGGCCTGGTTCTCAGACAACCAGATACATACTTGAAGCCTTTCCATCTTGATAGGGACTCTCCATTGGCCATGGCGATTATCAAATGAGATGGTGTATGTAAAAGTACTCCCAAAACTGTGATACATGCATGAGGATCCCAATATCCCTCTCAACATAATTGGGATGGAATGGTGGCAGTAAATGCTTTAGAGTCAGTTCAGGGGCTTTGTATTCAGTAAAAGCAAAACAATAGCTTACTTTGAATATGCCTCAATTAAAAAATGTGAAATAAGCTTACTTATAATAATACCTGTATCATTTCCCCTTTCATATTCTTATTTCAGATTTATCAATTCAATAAACATTTATCAAGTGTCTACTGTGAGCCAGGCATTGTGCTAAGTGCTAAGGATTCAAAAAGAGGCAAAAACCAGTCCCTGTTCTCAAGGAAGTTATAACAGATAACTGCCAATTTCTGACTTCCTATCCTGTTTTTCTCTAGTCAGCAAAGTATTCACATCCATTCTCCACAGTTGACTTTGTAGTTGTGTAAAGTACATTATGCTGAATTTTACATAGGCCATGTTTGTAGCCGACTGAATTATATCCACATCTCTTTATGTGCCTTTACTTTGACCCCAAATTACCTGTAATTTCCTTATCAGAAGTAGAAAAGTTGCAAAGAAAGAAATTCTAGAACAGTGGTTAATGCAGCTGGAGTATATGGACTTCCAAGGGGCTTATGGATATCAGGAAGTCTGTGAACTTTAGGGGGAAAGAAATCTTGATTTCCTTTGTAGTGCTATATATTTTTATTAATTTGAAACTATTATTCTGGGAAAGGGACCATGGATTTCCCCAGACTGTCAAAGGGTCCATTACATACCCAAAAAGGATCCCTGTTATAGAACATCTTATTGCACTTTAGTAGCTTCCAAAGAAATCCTAGAAATTCTCTTGATTTTTATTGTATTATTTGTCCATAAATTACTAATTGGGACCTAGGATGTAAGTCATTTACCTGCCTCAATATATAATTATGATTCTGAAGTGGTTTCTGGCATCTCTAGCCTTAGCCTCCTTTGTCAGGTTTATGAGAAATCAGGAAAATATCATCAAACATCACAGAGATAGAATTTGACACTGTAGTCTTAGGAATCAGTTTTCTTCTTATACCCTTATGTAAGTACTGGGTTGGGAGGCAGTGCCCTGAACTGGGTCCAGAAGAGAATCCTGCCCACAACAGGGTTCCTTACTTTCCCCACATACTATCTCCTCCAGACTTGTGGGGAAAGCTCTGTCCTTGGAAGACCTGGCTCCAAGTCCTAGCCCCAGTACTTGCCATCTCAGGCTAATCTCTCTTTTGTTCTCTGAACATCAGTCTTTTTATCTGAAAAAATGAATCTACTTCACCAGTTTCTTCTTCTGATCAAAAACCACTTGTAAAGTATAGATAAGAGCCAGTATTAATTTTTATTTCCTCTCAGTGCATTATAGAGCCTTCTTGGGGTTCTTTTTTAAACCAGATAACATTTTATTAATCCCTTTCCTTTTGTGTAACTTCTAAAGCTGAAAAACATGTTAGAACACACTATCAAGAGATTCCCTATTGGTGCACTATTCTTTGCAGAGCATTTCATGGAGCTCTTTCCCCTCTCTGTACCTATAATCACTAAACCTGTTTTCATTCTCCAGCTCTGTATCATTTCTGTGTTAAATCTAACTACTACTTTTGAGCATGTGTATACACATACACACCACTTTGCACAAATCAGAATACAACATGAGATCCTCTTGCAACATGTGTAAACCAGAGCTGAATATCTTTGCTAAATAAGCATCTTTTACTGTGTGCTCAGCTCACAAAATCACTTCACTGTTGGGAATAATGAATATGGGAGGGGAAATGGAATCAGATCATAGAGTTTGGAGGCAGTTAAATACTATAACTCACGTGACATGTTTGCCAATATCACTATAGGCCTATGAGTTAGAAGAGTAAAACTTCCCATTTTAAAGATGAGGAAAGAAGCTCAGAGTTAAAATGACTTATCCAAGAACACAGTATGTGGAAGAAGCATTTGAAGCCTTGTCTTCTGGCTTCAAGTCCGATGCATTTGCCGTGAAATTAGGGCTTTATAGATTTTGTAGCAAGCACATTTTACAGCACTTTATGGCATTGCAAAGTGCGCTTTTCCCTTCTATCCTCACAACTTCATAAGAAAGTTGATGCAAAACAATATGTTTATTTTAAAGATAGGGAAAGTAAGGCACAGAGGGCTGGATCTGAACTACTCTAAGCCCAAAATCAGAAAGTTGAAAAGGACTTAGGAGCCATGTAATTCTGCCCATACCTAAACTATATTACATTCCCAACAAGTTGTCATCCAGCATCTTCCTAGAGGCCCTCCAGGGTGAGATGACCCACTGCCTCTTGAGGCAGCTCAATTTTAGGATCATCCTTACATCAAGCAGAAATAGGTTTCTTTTCAAATTCCCCTTGCTTCTGCTCTCTGGGTCAAACGGAACAGGCCCGTCCTTCCTCATTCTATATGACAGCCTTTCAGATACTTGAATAGCTCTCCTGGACACTTCAGTCTTCCCCCCCTCCCCAAAGATAAACATTCCTTCAGCTTATGATCATATGAAATGGACCCAAGTCCCTCCACCATCCTAGTTGTTTCCCAGGGATGCTCTTCAGTTTATAAAAATGTCCTGTTTAATCTGTGGTGCTCAGATTTAAACATAGCAGTTCAGGGAAATATGATGAGGGTAAAGGACGATGATTATTGGTCCTGTATTCTTTCATGTATGGTGACCTCTAAACTCTCCTGCTCCCAGGCAATGATCTTGTGATTCTGTAAAATCAACTATATCACCCTTCTGAGTCAGCTTTAAATCTCTCTCTCTCTCTCTCTTTCTCTCTCTCTCTCTCTCTCTCTCTCTCTCTCTCTCTCTCTCTCTCTCACACACACACACACACACACTCATATAATACAGCTTGCTCTCTAATTGTATGCCTTTGTTAAATTATGCTTGCAAAATTGATATTTCTTGTACTCATCTATAAGGATTTACATTTATTTCATCTTATTGAGTTCATTCTCATGCACTAGCCCTAGCGTTGCAAACTCAGGGTCAAATCAATAGTAAAACTTGATTTTAAAATGTAAAAATTATTCTTAGCTCGAGGGCCAGGCAAAAATATGCAGAGGGCCAGATTTGGCCTGTGGGTCATGCTTTGTCAACTCCTGCTATAGACTGGCAAGATGATCTTATTGTTATCCAACTTAGTGTCATCTAAAAATATTATAAATAATGTCATATATGACTTTACCCAAGTTATTGATAAAAATGGGAAATAAAACCAGCAGAGGACTGGTAGTATATACCAGTAAAGACTACAATGGCATCATCCTTTAACTCGGTGGCCTTTGGAAGTCCAGCCATTTAACAGAATCTTCATCCCTCAGTATATATTGCCCTGTGCATAAAAAAAATGCCATCTATTCTTCAGCACCTTCTTCAACTAAAAATCCTGTCACAAAAGGAAAGGAAGCTGGTCTAGTACTCCCTTTAATGATGTCATGTACCATTGTTCTTTGTAATTTACTATTTCCATCTCCACAGTCACTTAACCATTTCTAGTGATCTATTCAAGAATTTCCCCAGATCTTAAATCTAGTACCCTTTGGAGTGTGGGCTATAGATTTCTTAAATACAGACAGTCAATGTAGAACATACTTAAGGAAAAATATATGGAGCCTTTTTGGTCCTTAAACATTTAAAATCCTAAAAGTCTGTAGTTTGCTTAAAGAGTTATATCCCCTAATCTTGCCTACAATTTTGAGGAGCTGCAGGGAGCTAAAATATTTGGTTATCTCTCTTAGTCATGTATACATCTTATAACTATCTTCTAAATGTATTTTCTTTAAAAACAGATGAGGAACTTTCTTGTTGTCACTTAATGAACATTTATAAGTAAACACAACTTTAGCTTTAGTTGATTTTTCTTGATAGCTCATGGAGCTTTAGACTTTAGACATCATGTAGATTTCTCTATTATTTTGAATGGAAATAAGACCCCACTTCATTATTGATGGGATTAGGAATCCTGAATATCAATCTAAAGACTTATCTCCACTATGTGTTTTCCTAAATTTTCAGTTTAGTCATTTTTAAAATTTTAAGTGAGAAACAAAATTGTATTCAGTAATTGTTACCAAAAACATTTCAGTTCTTTATTATGAGCCGTTACAAAGATCAAGTCAGCCAGAAAGGAGAGAAGTCAACATTTCCAGCCCACTTAGGCCATGCTCACAACTCCTTATCTCCAAAGTCCTCTTCTAGTATTTTTGGCCTTTAAGCCTCTTAACACCGTCTGAAAAGCCAAAGCCTTCCAAGTCCCACTGGTCTACCCAGGAAGCCTTATTTATTGTCTCCTCATCAACTATTGTTTGCTTCTTATTAACACTGTATCTGAATGGACCTGTAGTCACATTTTTCCTTTTTTCTAGCTGGTCCAGCACTACCAATAAATCTCCCAAATTTTATTGCATATCACCTGGGCCCCTTCAGTGTTGTGTCTAATTTCCTGTCCCATTAACTATCCCTATTTCCATGTTTAAGGATGAATTAGATTCTAAAAGCTATAAACATATAGAAACCCAGGTAAAATGAAGGAATGTAACTTCAGTTATCTCCTTGACATCTGCTCTTTCACTCAGAACACTCTCTCAAGGATTTCTTTGACTCTTGTAGGAATGACTAACCTGTGGTCCTGAAATCTTGCAAAAATCATAGAATTCTATAGTTGGTAAAGACCTTAGATTTCATCCATTGTCATATTAAGGAATATTAGGAAAAAACTAATGAATGAGGAAAAGACCTAGAGAAATGAAGTGAAGTAACTTGGATAGTGTCACATATGAAGTAAATGGCATAATTGATCCAGACCCAGGTTTTCTGATTCCAACCCACTTTACCACACTGCCAACTTATTTTCATGTTTCATCATGGCTGTCCCCTTGAAAAGCTGCATGTAGGATTTAGCAGCTCATCATTTCCTCTGCTTAGTTCACTCTTTTGTGTTTTTATTTCTTTCCCTGTCCTTGCCATTATTGTGGAGATGTAGTATAAAATATTTATTGAATTAAACTTTGGGTTCCCTGTTATTTTTAAATGAGAATTTTAACTTTTGTTACTTAAAAAAGTCTATCAAATTAGTTTTTGTTTTTATCATTCAGTTAACCCCCAGTCTTCTAGAACAAAAGTTTACCTACCTCTATTGTGTAAGAAGTCAGAAGTTACATTTTAAAAATCTTTTTATGATAAATTACAACTGAGGGCTGAATACAAATTTATGTGATATGAACTATGTATATAAATATCAGTTATACATCATATAATCTAAGAAACTGGCATGATTAAATTCTTCATTTGAAGTTCTTCAGGATATTCATTTCATACATGGACTGTTTCACACCTTCTTTAATCTATTGCGAATGTTTTAATTTTATTTATCAACTTTTAAAAGTCTGGAATGGGTAGTCTTTCCAGATTTAGAATTCATAGAATCACAGAATTTCAGAACTATTGAACCCATCCAGTCCCCGGAGGGGCTCAGTGGCCATCTAATGCAATTTATACCTGAAAAAAATTCCCCTCCACAATGTACCTGAAAAGTTATCACCCCAATTTTGAATGGAAATCTTCAGTAAGAGGGTACCCACTATTTTTCAAGGCAGCCTTTTCCACTTTGGAACAGATTACTTGTTAGAAAATTCTTCCTTACCCAGTCTAAATTCGATTCAGCTTCTACCCATTGCTCCCTTTGGTACCAAGCAAAATAAGCATCATCTTTATGTACTTGGAGATAGCTGTTACCTCCTAAGTCTTGTCTTCTTGAAACTTAATGTCTCCATCTCCAATTCATTCTTTTGGATTAAAGCACTTTTTTCAAACTGGTGGTTCTATTCTAGTTACTCTCAGCTGAGAAACACCTTTCCTAAAATGAAGTACCCAGAACTCTACATAATAGTACTTCAGATGCAATCTGAGCAGGGCATAGAATTATTCTTACTCTTGTTTATTCACCAATCCACAATCTGCAACCCAGTTCATCAAGCATTAAGCTGCTATTATATGCAGAGCTGTCTGATTATCACTGGGGAGATGAAACACTGGAACAAGTTCCTTATTTTGTGGAAATTAGAATTGAATGTTTTAAAATTTAATCAGACAATATTTTCATATTTAGCAGGAAATGTAGGTTTTAAATTGCTTTAATTTTAATTATAGGCATATATTTTGACCAAGTAAAAAAAGAAATCACATTAAACATCATTATATATATGTACATATGTGGTTTTTGTTTCTTCAAAATCAGAATTTCTATTTAGACCAAATTCGACCTTCCTAGAATTGAAAATCTCTTTCTTTAAGAACTCTGTAATTTGGCATGTAAAATATAATGGTTTATTGTGGGTGTCATTTAAAATTTCTAGAAAATAGGGCCAAAGAGCTAAGTAGAACTTCCATTTCACAGATATTTTCATTTTTAACATGACTTCATTTGCTTGGAATCTAATAAATCTCAAGAGTTCTAGAGTAAATAGGAATCTTAAATTTAAATCCCTAACTCCTAAAAAAGTTGTGTTAATACCAGGGAGAAAGTTCTTTGAGTTTTCTAATGATCACATCATTTTTGTAATTCATCAAAATTATATTTTTGAATATCTGAAATGGTCATATTTCTGCATGGATAGATTGCATTGCCAACAACATTAAGTCATATGATATCCTACATTCAGATGGCCAACCTCCTCTCTTAACCTTCAGTTTTCTGTTTTACCTCCAAATCTAAAAGGTATCTTTTCAAAAACCTGCCTTCCTTAACCTCTTGCCTCTCTCCCCTTCTCCTCTCCCTTTTAGCCCCTTTTCCCCTCTCCTGCATTCCCTCTCTTCATCTCCCCCCTTCCCTTACTGTCACCCCCCCCAACAATGCATCCTCCTTGGGGAGAGAGATGATTTCTTTTTTTCAGAATTTTCATCACTTAGCATTAGTTTTTTGCATGTAGCAGACACTTAATATGTGCCTATTGAATTTAATTGAATATATTCTATAATAAGACATAGGTTCCAACTTGCTAACCTTTGCCCGAATGGCATAGTGCCCATTTCAGAAATGTGATTCAATCATTACATTTTTATTGATTTAAAGCTAATTTTCCTGGGTTACATATACTCTATTCTATAAAAAGCATGATTTACACATTCTTAATTATATTCAAACAGGAATGATGCCACTTCTTTGCCCAAATTAAAAAATAGAACAAGGGGAACTCATGAGTATGAATTTGTTAAAAAATAAAACACTGGTAAATTCTTATATTAAACATTAGAAAATGACATGTCTGAAGGCACTTTAATGTGAATTCCAGAAAAAAAGCAAAAGTCTTCAGATAAAACTAAAATTACAGTTTTGATAAGAAAGTTGATCATTTTTTTCTTAGTGCCAGCATTCAAGGTGAATTGGTGCTACAGATTGCCCACAGATACATGGAATATTCATTCTTTCTTCTTAATACTCTGGTCAGAATTTCAGTTGGATTTTATGGATTTTAAATTCTCTTGAATCTTAAGTATGAAAAATACAAATGAGGCTGTCACACAAAATCACTGCCTTGAGAATTTTAAAGATGGAGAAAAAAGTACATTCTGCCTTGTCCTAGAGTTCAGAAATAGAGAAAGTTATAAGGTAGAAATCATAAGATTTTAATTTAATGTAAGGAAAAATAAATGGTTAATTAAAGATTAGAGCTGTCAAAAAATTAGACGGGCAGCACTGTGAGATGGCTTTGGTGTTCAAGAGTGATCCCTGAGCAAGGCTGGTGTTGAAGATGATCCTACATTGGATAGATTGGACTAGAGACACGTTAATACTCTCAAGGTTCTAGCCTTCTATTAAGTATTTTTTAAAGGACTTCATTTTCCCCTCTATACCACTTGTCTGCCCCCACGTCTTAATTATACTCAGGACCCAGAATCAAGTAAGTGATATTAGCATTATAGTTGGCTTAAATTTCAAGTTAGACCAGTTGTTTTCATCTGAGAACTCAGCCACCAAGTGTAACACTGGGGAAGGGAGAGGGTTGGCTTCCCAAAAAACCAACTTAAAAATAAAACTGTAGAAAACCTATCAGCTGAGATTAGGAGAGGATGTTGCAAGAGCTGACTGATTAGATAAGATACCTTAACTTGCTTTATTAAACTGATTCTGAACTCAAAAAAAAAAAAACCTATCAGCTGCTAATCTCTATTTCCATAACTCCTTAGAAACATGGAAGAGCCTTGAGAGACATTGAGTATGAAATGAACCTCTGGCAGCTCCAGGTGCTGAGGTTGGGGGGCGGGGCAGGTAGAATGTGGGAATTCTTCCCCAAACCAGGGACACTGACTTCTGACTTGCCCCTTTTCTTCTCTCTGATGGTGCCTCTTCTTTACTTTGACCCCCAGAGTAGAGGACAGGAGTCCATCAGAGTCTTCATTGAGTTTTCCTTTGGTGGGAGGGAGTTTCAGGCAATAAGCCCCATTATGGCACATGGATTTCTTCAGTCACAAAGTGCTTTTCTGTGGGCTGAGGGACAGTTGCTAATTTGACGTGGCTCCACATTAGGAATTAAATGCATCCCATGATCTCCAAGGGCTTCCATCAGAGGTGCTCCCTACCTTCAGTTGCTCAGCAGAAGAATCCTAGAATATTAGAACAAAAGAGACCTTAGGGTTCACCTGGGGCAGCCCCCCTCCTCTTTGTAGATGAGGATGGTAGATTGAGGCAGCTAGGGGCACCAGAGGCAACAGGCCAACAGGAAAACCTAAGTCCAGATGGCATCCCAAATACTCACTAGTTGTGTGACCCTGTGCAAATCACAGCCTCTATCTGCCTCAGTTTCCTCATCTGTTATATGGGAAACTATAGTAGCTCCTATTTCCAAGGCTATGGTAAGGATCAAATGAGATAGTGTTTTTGAAGTACTATATAAATGTCTAGTTATGGTGGTGGTAATGAAACTAGGGCCCAGAGTGATGAATTCTCAGTTGTCTAACTTCATAGCAGAACAAGCATTTGAAACCAGGCCCTCTTAATTCTCAGTTCCAAGTGTCTTCTAGTCCTCAATTACCATCTTTTATTTGCTAGTTCATCCTATATTCTACACCCCTGTTGAGCTTTTTCTTAATTCCTAAATCCCTGATAATATCTTTTTCTGTGTCTCCTCTCCCCTTGGCCAATCACCACTCCTCCAAACCTCCTGAAACTCTCTCAGTTTACAGGTGGTCTCTGACAAGCATTTTATTTTGTTTTGTTTTCAGCCAATGGCACTGGGTCAGCTTTGGGCATCTTTATGTGCATCCATATCTGTGAGCTTCTTCACTTTGTTTTCATCTTGCCTATACAGCCCTGTGGAAGTCTTAACAGCCCCAGATTAACCTCATCTCATTTGTGCTCTCCTGGGATTGATGTGTTTATTATCCCCCAAAGAGCTATCTTCCAGGCTCTGATTAGAAATCATTTATTTTAGGAGAATCTTCACTTAAAGCAAGAACACATTGCAGTTGTGTTATAGTTCAGTTCCTGCCTCCAGTCAGTTTTTATTAATGTTGTTCAGTCTTGTCTGACTTTCTGTGACTCCATTTGGGATTCTCTTGGCACAGATATAGTTGGTTTGCCATTTGCTTTTCAAGCTCATTTTACAGATGAGGGAACTGAGGCAAATAGGATTAAGTAACTTGCCCAGAGTCACACAGCTAATAAGTATTTGAGGCCAGTTTTGAACTGGAGAAGATTGATTCCAAGCCCAGTGCTCTATCCACTGCATCACCTAGGTGCCTAGTGAGGTGGGACATCTCCCCCAAAAAAGATTAGCGTTGGGAGAAGAGAGAAGGTAGAGGACACAATTTTCTATATTCTTGCCTTATAATAGTAGAATAACTTTAGATGAGATGGAGAGCAACATAGACTTGGGACATTACGCAGAAAACTTTTTTTTCTTTATAGAAGTGAGAAAATAATAAAAGACCTGAATTATTAGCAAGGAGGCAACATGGAGTAGTGGAGAGGATCAGAAAGATCTGGGTTCAGTGTGACCATGGACAAATTCTCACTACATCTATATAAGTAACAGATAAATTACTGACCTGTATCAGTGAAGGGAGTTGACACATGAAGTCCCCCACATGGATGAAATCACAGGTCTGGATCCTCCTGCCCCTTCAACAAAACAAAAGATTCTACTCAATCGAAATCCTAATTATCACTGTTGGGTAGTGACTTGGGACAATTCCTTTAAATAAGGAATAGGGAACAGAACATTCTTTCTTTGATGCACTCTTAATTAGGATGTCATTCCACTTCATCATACTCAACTGTTCTTGTACCTCTATCCAAACATCATTCTCCAGTGGCGTAGGAGAAGGAAGAAAGTGTCCGTCTTGCTCTGCAGAGGGCATTTCTCCTTGTTATAAATCACAGCCTCCACAGTAAGAAAAAGGTTCTTGTTCATAATCCTCCACAAGTGCCCTGTGCTGGGTTCGAAGGATGCAGAAAAGCCCAAAACAACTTATTCCAGGGGAGCCTAGCATCTAATTGGGAAGAAAGCCCATCAGCAAGGAGTGCCACAGGCTGTCAGAAAAGGAA
The DNA here is from genome assembly GCA_023553655.1 of Myrmecobius fasciatus. Classification (NCBI taxonomy): domain Eukaryota; kingdom Metazoa; phylum Chordata; class Mammalia; order Dasyuromorphia; family Myrmecobiidae; genus Myrmecobius; species Myrmecobius fasciatus. The sequence goes on along the minus strand of JAJPUD010004750.1, from coordinate 38,663 downwards.
CAGTGAGGGAGCCTCCAGGTGAGGCCTTTTTCATAGCAGTCAGCCTCAGGTGGGCAGCTCTTTAGGGTTTGCAAAGAGATGTACAACCGTTAGGTGAGAGGATGCACCCAGAGGGGGACTTGCCCGGGGTCATACAGCTACAAAGTGTCAGAGACCAGACTTGAACTCAGATCTTCCTGACCCAGACCCAGGGCTATTTGCCCCGTGGCACCCAGTAACTGCCTCCCCAACCACCCCTTGTCTCCCTTCAACCTCTGGATTCAAACCCAAAGTGGGACATGGAAAGCCCTTCACACATGACCCCTTCCCCCTCACTGCCCAGCCATAGGGGCCCCTTACTGTCCCCTCCTCCATGTCCTCATGTCTGCCTTGCTTCCTTCCAGACTCATTTCCAGGCCACCAACTTCTGGGTGCTCTGTGTACATCTTATATGTGCCTAGTGAGCTGCTCCCCAAAAGTGAGGGCTCCCCAAGGTCCGGGCCTGGCCTGGCCTTTCTCTCTATCCCCAGTACTGGGCTCAGGATCAGGAATTGGAAGTCCTCCATAACTACTTGACCAAGTCAGCCCAGGTTGGCAGGGCCTGGAGTGCCAAAGTCAGTCATTGGGGCTTTACCAGTGAGTAGTAGGAAACCATTGATGCTCTGGAGCAGGTTAGCCAGGTGGAATTGGCAGGGGGCGGCTAGCCTAGAGGAGGGAGCATCCCTGGGTGCAGGAGCTATTAGTTAGACAAATGGAAATGCTAGGGAAGAAAAGGATGGCAAGACTACTCATTCAGTGCAATGGAAGGTGAGCCCCAGCTTGTTTCTTGAGGTACCCAGAGGTTGAGAGTCCCAAGATTCAGATCTGATTGTGTCACTCCCCCCCATCCAAGACCACATAAAGTGTCAGATGCATCATGTCAGCCCAAGCCTCCCTAACTCCCAGGCTATACTGCATCTCTGAAGAATTGTCAGGCTTCCTGGATGTGAAGGTGAGGATCTTCTGCCAACCAGAGATAACGACTATTAACAAATAGGAAAGCCCCCCAAAGGGACTACTTTTTGGCAGCATGCTATAATAGAGAGCACACTAGATTTAGATTGTGTTTTCTGGGATCATTCACTTAACCTCTGGCCCTCAGCATCCTCACCTGTAGAAGAGGGATTTGTAGTTTTGATGGTATGGCAACTTCCCATGAGGTGAGCAAGCTGAGGCTAGAAATGTTAAGTGATCTGCCCAGGGTCCCATAATCCTAAGGGCAGGATTCATCTGGCCACATGTGGCTCTTTCTCCCCTCAGTGCTTCCCATTCAGTCCTGCCCAGTCCTTTGTCTGATGCTCTGGTTTCTATGGAGCCTCTATTTCTATTAATGTGTGATTCTAAATATTATCCACTGCAGTGAGTTTTAATAATCACTAGGGGGAGGTATTTACCTCTTTTTGATGGTGATTTTTCAATAAATTTTCAAGTCTGTGTTCCCCAGGGACAATCAAAGTTACACTTACTCAGTCTGACACTGGAGAAGACCTGAAATGGGAGTTACTATCCTGGGTAGTTTTTTTTTTTTTTTTAGTTGACTGACTTTAGAGATGATGCTAGAAGCCTAGCATAGCAGAGTTGGTAGATAACTAGAAATTATCTCACTGAACCACCTCTCTCAAGGTTCAGAAGTCCAGATACCAAGGACCAAAGTCACCCAGAGGTATTAGTGTAGCCAGATGTACAGCTTTATGCTGTAAAGCATAGCTTGTGTGAACATATCCTGAAAGCATTGCTTCTGCTTAGAGGATCTTTCCCACATGTCTTTCTCCCTAGCTTTTCCTTCAGGACCAGGTACAATTGATACCTTCGCCATGAAGCCTCCTTGGATCTTCCTTCCAGAAATAATCTCTTCTAAACTCTCAGAGCATTTTTATTCCCATACTTCCTACCATGTGTTACAGGACTGGTTACACACCTCATCTTCCTGTTGGGCTACAAGATTCTTGAGATTACAGGCCATATTTTATTCTCTGAATTCCCAATAACACCTTGTAAAGGCCTTTCACATAGTGAATGGTCAGTATTTGTCAGATAGCAATAGAAACATCATAGGTTTAGAGCTACCATCTGGTCCAAACTACTCATTGTACAGATGGTGAAAGTGAGGCACAGGGAAAATAAGTGACTTGGCCACAGATAGTAGGGAGCAAAGCCAGATTCCAAAAGTGGCCATATTTCTACTAAACCCCCCCCCACTAAAGTATTTATAGTATGTTAATAGAAAGCTTTGTGAGTGATTTTTATCACATTTGGGACGGCAAATTCTTACAAGATAAGTTTTAGGTATTAGGAGCTCAGAATGGGAATGCAGATCACAAATATAAGTCCTGAGATTTTTATCTAGTTAAGTTAGGACAGTCCACAGTGAAATATCTTACAGTATAATTTCTACATCTTAAAAATGAATTGTACTTTGTAGCTTTGATATACTGGTGGGAGAATTGTTTTTTGAAATGGGTGGTGTCATGTTTGTATCAGCTACTGAGGATGTGTGCCCACCTTTCTTAAAGTAGGTTTGTGGTTCCTTGTGACTCTCAGGTAATGGGTGGTATAGTACTTGGAAATTGTTGACTGTCTTAAAACATACTACTTGCATTTAGTTTGGTTATCTGCTGGGAAACAGAAACATTCATGCCTAGTTTTCTGAATCCAAGTCAGAATTGTTGCATAAGAATACAAATTATTAATTGTACTGTGATATTTAGCTGCAGTTTGTGCCAGTTTTCATATGTGAAGGGCAGAAATGCTTTCTCCACACTTGTAAAGAGGGAGGGGTGGGGTGGGGTGAGGGTGGAAGTTGGGGAGTCATGTGAATTAGGTAACAGAGCCAGCCTTTGTGATAACCTTTCAATACAGTGACCCAGAGGTCACTATTACTATACCCAAGGCTTTCCTTTTCCCTTTCTTTAGCACTTTGCCTCCCGCTATTAAGAGATTTACAAAGTCTGCCTGTTTTTTTTTAATGAGAAACCTTTGCATAATTTTCAAAATTTGAGTTGAGATAGTCTCTTCCCATGATGCCCTGTTTTACTCCCCTCCCTCCCCTTTTGTGCTTATAGATACTATTTTGGATGAACATAAAAGGAATGAACTTTTTACAGACAACTTTTGTAAAGTATGTGGCGCAATGCTACAGTTTGAATCCCAAAGGATTTCACATTATGAGGTAAGCTGGAAGCAAAGAGGAATTATGGCCTGAACTAAGTTGGGGTTTTTCTTCTTTCCATGATATTTAGAGCCATCACATCCTTATGTCCCTGAAAGCACAGGAGAGAAATTATGAGCCTCGGGGGCAAACTCTTAATCCTTGGATGGTAGGCTCCCAGACATGATCTGAGCCTTCTGAGAAGTTCAAATGGGGTACCTGACTTAGGGCCCTGACTTTAGACTCAGAGCATGGGGGGAGGGGCTGGCTCAGCCCATTCATCTTACACATGAGGAAACTGGGGCTCACAAAGGTCAGGTCCCTGGCCCGGAAGAACCACAGCATGGCCTGGTAGGGAGGGCCAGACAGGAAATTCCTCTGGACTCATTGCCATTCTGTGATTTTCTCAAGTGGTTACCTGTGTGTGGACATGTTTGTGAAGAGTGACATAGAACCCGCGGGTGAGAGCGCGCCCTGGCAGTGTCCACATGGCGCAGCCGCCATCCATTTCTGGTGTTGGGGATTCTGTTCACAGTGCTGCTGGTGGAAACAACCTGCTTCAGCCACAGTAACTCTGCAAGACGTGTTTCATTCACCTGTATTTAGACCAGAAGTCAGCTCAGGCTGATTTTGTCATTGGAGATGTTTGGTTTGGGGTGTTCAGACCATGTCCCAGGCACGTCCTAAGAGAATGCAAGTACATGCAGAAAGGCTGCTCTGCCCACATTCACACGGAAGAAAACGCACAAAAGGAACTTAGAAAGAAGCAGAGTAAGGGAATGGTAGAGAAAGCTGCCTGGAGACGGATGAGGCTTGGGCAGGCCTGGGTGTCCCCTTCACTGGAAGGCCACCAGGGAGAAGGGACTTGTGGGTGTGGAGTTCCAGGGCTTCAGTGAAGCTGGTAGAGGAAGGGAATGGTCCCAACCAGTCATGGAGAAACAATGCCCAGATCCAGCCTCAGAAACATTTCCATGTTGGGTTATTGGGTTCTGTGCTGCCGTGTCACTTCCAGACAGACCAACGAGTCATTCCAAAATGCTGCTGCTAACTTCTCCCCTGTGGTGCTGGGGCTTTATTTAATGAAGACCTAGAGACTGGAAAGCAAGTGGAAGGCTCCCAGCAAACACTGCTCAGATTGAGCATCCTCCCTCACTCCCACACCCTGCCCTCAAGGTCAAGGGGCAGGTGTTGCTTTTTCATTGAGTTCTGCCATCTCTTTTTCCAGGGCAAAAAACACGCTCAAAAGGTTAGACTTTATTTCCAAATTCATGGGGAACAGAGTGAAGCCCAAGGGACTGATAAAAGAGGGAAGCTGGATTTTCTGACTCTGCAGGTGAGTGTGCCATGTTGCTACTGTGATGTTAAACAGAGTCCGAGTTGTTGAATCTTTATAATTGAGACTGCGCTTGATTTCAGACGGATGGGAGTGGAGTGGTGGACAAAAACAAATTTTGTGATCTCTGCAACATGATTTTTAGTTCCCCAGTTGTTGCTCAGTCTCACTATTTGGGGAAAGTTCATGCCAAAAAGTTGAAGCAGTTAATGGGAGAACATGCTCAGACGTCTCCACCAAGTTCTCAGCCAGAAAAGGGTAAGGTTCCATTTGCCTCTTCATCCTCCATTCTCCCTGTGCTTCTCACACTATCTTTTCTCAGTCTGTCCTCCATCTTTAATTCTGGAAGTGTCCCTCTGGGAAAGTGGCTCTTTGAAGGGACTCATTGCTGCTCTTCTAATTTTTAAATTTAATTCTGTGTCCCTAACATTTAATTTGCAGAATATGATTTCCCATTGGACTTGACCTCTCTTTTCATCTTATGCCTCTTATCGGAATAAAGACAAATAAAAATGGGTGAATTAGCCAAGCTCCGCCTGACCATTGTCAGACAACATGCTACTTACTCACCATGCCCCCTTTCTCCCTGCTTCTAATTAAACAGAATCAAATCATAAACCATAGGGACAGCTAGGTTGCGCAGTGGATAGAGGACTAGCCCTGAAGTTACGAGGACCTGAGTTCAAATATGACCTCAGACACTTAATACTTCCTGGCTGTTTGAACCTGGGCAAGTCACTTAACTCCAATTGCCTCAGCAGCACAAAAAAAAATCATGAAGTATGACCCAAATGACAGTTAATCTCTCCCTTCTCTGTTGTTAATCTCAGTTCCTTTCCTTTTCTGTACCTTTACTTCATATCATATTTAACCAACATTTATCTTATTATATAAAATGTTTATGGCCATAGCATATCCTAGGTAAATTTCCTTTCACTCAGCTAACAGAGCAAATTATACATCCCCGTCTCCCTGTAAAGATCCAAAAAGGTATGATACTCTGAACAAGAAATAATTATTGAGCACCTACTGAGAAGCATAAAACAAGATCCCTACCCTTGGTAGTTTGGCTTTCTAGTTGAAGAGAATAGAACATGTGAAGTATACTTTGAGAGCCTGTCCAAGAGAGCCTAAAATGAGGACATCTATTCTGGAATTGAATATAAGTCTGGAAAACTCATCCAAATCTGGGAAATCCAGCCTGGGTTTTGAAATGGAAGAGAATCTGAGGCTTGTGTCCTATTATAAAGATTATGATTTGGCATCTCTGTAGCAAGTAATTCACCATTCTCTTACTGATTGTCCTGCTTTGGAGAAGGGAATTCATTTCCCAGTATAGGCTATTCCCCAATGTAGTATACTCCATTTTTGTCAGATCATTATCATTTCAACATTACATGTTGAAACCTACACTGTGAGAAGCCTTGTATAGCATCAAGATGATATCAGAGTACTAAATACTTGTTATATTAATCTGCCAAAAATATATTTTAGGTTTTACACAATATGATTTACTTTTGTCTGTATATTGTGTTTAAAATAGATTTTTTTTATCAGGGTCAGTTTTAGCAATTGTGAACTAGAAGACAAATTCTCTTAAGAATATGTTGCAGGCTAGGCCAGAGATGACCTGACCCATAATGCCCCATCAGAATTAGGTTGCCATATCCTTAGTCTCCCAAGTTGAACAAGCCTACCTCAGTGGAACAGGTGGAAAGAAGAACTTTGAAGTAACATACGGTTACAGAATTGGGTGGTATTAAATGCTTGAATTTCACCCCAAAGTAACTAGAGAACAAGCCAACCTTGAATTAGTGGCATTAACATGTTCTTCCAGACAAACCCTGACTCCTTGGCAAGGCTGCTCTGTCCATTAAGAGGAAGCCAAGAAGAATGTGTCACAGTAGTCAGGTCTTCTAATGCTCATCTTGCCATACTGAGCATTGTGTTTTCTGATTCTTTTGTATACCAAGATTTCGGAAGCCTTTCTGAGTGGAAAAACCTGGTGACCAAGTTTGGATTCTAACACACACCCCCCCACACACACACACGTGTGTATGTGTGTAAACGTGCACATTTACTCTAGCAGACACACTAATGATAGATTTTTTAAGAGTTTCCTTGATGTGGTAGTTGTATTGCATAACAAATGTTTATCACTGTATTAAAATAGATTTTTCTATGAAAGCTATATTTTCTATAGATATTTCTAGACATTCAGAGTCTGTTTTTCTTTCAGCAGGTCTGCCTGTTGCTAGTTGTGCCGGGCCAGAGCCACAACAGCCGTCTTCCGACAGAGCCGCCCCAGAAGTGGCAATGGAAGATACCCCACCAGCCAGTGCTGGCCCCACTTTGGACCTGAACAACCCAGACAGATACTGCGAGCTCTGCTGTGCCTTCTTTAATAGCCCGTTCATGGCCCAGCAGCACTATGTGGGCAAAAAGCACAAGCGGAGTGAGACTAGGAAGAAGATCCTGGAAGAGATTGGGCAGAAGACCCTCCCTGCTGAGTCTACGAGCAGTGGTAAGTAGCAGGCTCACCTCAGAGCCGTGCTGCAGCAAATGCACATGTCCTTCTGCCCCTCCAGTAGTCTAGCATCTGAAGTTCTGCACAAAGAACAATGAGGTAGTGCACTAGAAAAAGCATCACATTTGGAGCCAGAGGTCCTGGGTTCAAATCTAGCTTCTGGGGCACCTGGGGCAAGGCATTTAATTTCTTTGGGACTTGAGCATCGTCATTTGTAAAAGGAGAGGGTTGGAGACTTTGAAGGTGCCTCTCAGCTCTAAATCCCTGACCCTACTCTGTACCCACCACTCTGTCCAGGCTTTGGAGAGACCAAGGGTAGCTTCTGCCCTTAGGAAACCTGTCAACTGATTATATAGATCAGATTTACCTGAAAGGACAATGTGGAGCAGGTGATCACTTGCCAGGTCGACTTAAAATGTCAAAGGGATTCAGAGAAATGAACAGTCTTTATAGGGGGCTGCAGTCAGAAAGGAATGAACGTATGGAAGTAGGAGATGGGCCTTGTAGAGCTTAGGAACAAAGGCACTAAGGCAAGAAACAGAGACAGGAAGGAAGGACTTGTTTCTGCTTATCACCAACAGGTTCTTTTGCTCAACCTGCTTCAGTCTTACCACTCATATAGTGGATCTTCCCTTCCATATTCTTATTATTCTTATTCACCTTCCCCTCTGGCATTCAGTGAACCAAAATGTATTTGTTGAATACCTCCTGTCTTCTAGGGAGGTAGTTTAACTAAATGCTAAAGATATGGAGTTTTGTAAGTTAAAGTAGAAATTTGGAGATATCACAGAATTCGAGAGTTTTAAAGGGAATTCACTGATGACTAGTCCAGCCCATACCTGAAAAGGAGTCCTCACTGCGGCATGGTCCACAAATGCTTATACAGTTTTCTGCTTAAAGATCTCCACTGAAAGGGAAGCCCTGGCCTCATGGAGGCAACTCATCCCATCCCCGGGTTTGGTAGGAAGTTCTTCCTCATGTCAAGTCTAAATTTTTTCTACCCATTGTTTCTAGGGCAATTTCATCCATCTCCCTTTCACATGATGATCTTCAGATAGTTCTTTTCTCAAGATACAGATCCCCAATTCGCTTAGCTCCTCCTCATTTGGCACGAGCTCAAGACCCTTCTCCATCCCCCTTTTGCCCTCTAAATTCTCTCTAGCTTATCTGTATCTTTCCTAAGCCATGACTCCAGAAGCAGACACAGCACAACAGGTGTACTCTGATAAGATAGATGTAACAGGATGATCACCACCTTCTTTAAAGCATGACTCTCTTATGCAGCCTAAGACTTAGCTTTGGGAGCTATCATACAGCATGCTGGACTCATCTTACGTTTGCTCTGTATGAAAACCCCAGATCTTTTTCACATTAACTACTAACTATTTCTCCCCCATTTTACACCTGGGACATTGATTTTTTTTCTACCCTACTATATGAGTTACTTTTATCTGTATTCAGTTCTACCTGATGATCTGTCCTTTCGGGATATTTTTGGATGCTGTCTCTGTTGTTTGCTTTGTTAGTTATCCCTCCCAACTTTTGTGTCATCTGCAGATTTAATGAACATAAAATTCATGTCTTTATCCAAGTCACTGATAAAAATGTTGAAGAACACTATGAGAGCACCGGAGTACTTCATCAAAGACTTCCTAACACATTGACACTGTCACCAAACCACTACCATCTTTAACCATTTATCCAGTTCCAAACCTATTATCTGAACTAAAAGTCACATGTCTCCCAGGAACTGAAGCTTGCTGACTTTTGTGGATAAACTCTGTTCTCTTACCCTTTTAAAAAAAAAAAAATCGGCCAGTTGCCATTCCTGTGGTATTCCTCCCCTATTCCCCATGATCAAGACTGGCTTGACAACCATATTCTCAAGTTCTTTTCATTTCAGAAATGGGGTTCATCTGGACCAAATGTTCACATTCATCAAGTTCAGCCCCTGCTCCCTTATTATCTATCTAGATACTTTATTTCAATGCAAGCACACAATAAAAATGAAGATTGGTGGTCTGAGTTCAAATAAGTGGGCTTTTTGTTCCTTCGTGTAAAATGTGGGAATTCTAACAACTGAAGTCTTTGCTGCCAGGTCTTCTTCAAATCCTCTACCTTGTTTTAATTTCATATAAAGCAGTCCTCCAACAAGGTAAACACAAATGTAGATCTGCTAATCATATGGCTGCTCTTCTGTGTTACAGTCTTGCCTAAGGTGCGTCTTCCTAAATGCAAAAAAAAAAAAAATCACAATTTCTGATCTGAAATTGTAAAAATCAGTAAGCTGGACTAGGCTGGAAGCCTGAACTGAGGGGAACAGTTCTTCTTTCTGAGGTCTTCATTCACCTGCTTTAGAAGAGCAGCCTATATCTGTTAGAATAAAGTTGTTGATTAAAGTTTCTTAAATTGATAGTTTCTGAAGGGGTCAGTATTGACATATTGACATATAAACAATGGATGTGTTCTGAAACACTGAAGTATCACAAAGACAGGACTCAAAAATGAAATAGCAGTATTTTTTTCATAGCTTGTTTCTAAAAGCTTGTTTCTAAAAATTTTCTTCTATATAAAAACACAATAAATCCCCTTCCCCCAAATTTGCCAATACATTGAAGACATTTTAAAATGTCTTGCAAAATGCCTTGAATTTTGCAAACTGACCCCCTATAGATAGCCATCATAAGCATGATTTTAACTAATTGGTTTTTGCTCAACTTGGAATTCAAATTGAATTTTGAAAAGTGCAATTCAAATATTCCAATAATGCCAGCAGGCACATTCAAACATATACTAATTAACCCAAGCAGCTACTGTATTCCAGCCTTACTGAAATGATGCTGCAAGGACAATCTTTTAAATTAAATCCAAACAAATGCTCTCTTTGTTTTGCTTGGGCTGAGCTACTCCAAACACTAAATAACCCACACCACCTACATTTGTATATTTGCAAATCACCGAAGTACTTCCAGCAGTCCTGCAATGACAGGTAGATTCACCAAAAAGCTCTTCCGAGACTCAGCCCAGAGTAAGCTAGAATACAGGACTCAATCTTTTGAGGAATATGAACTACTTTTCTTTCATTCATATTCTAAGAATAATGCTCTGAAAGGAACTCCAAAAACTATGTTCACAGTGACTTGTCTTTCAAATTCCTGAATGATGAAATCTAGTCTGTCAAGTAAAATAACTTTTTTCTTTACCTTTTCCTGGAAATCTCTGAAATACCATCTAAATGGACTATTTTAATTATTAGTTTATTGAAGAAACCAGACTTTAGATAGCCGGCTCCTTTGAGCTAACAACTACCATTTGGCTGGTGATCTGTGGGAGAGCCTTTCCCAGACAGAAAGGGTTTTCATTTTGGCCCTTTTGAACAATGTGCTAGTGACTTGTCCTGAAAACCCAAAGTACTTGTTTCCCACCCAATCCCACCTATAAGTTGTGTATTCTGGGAAAAGGAACAGTTATGTGCAGTGAAACTCTTACCACCTGCTTTTCCCAACTTAGGTATGTTATGTCAGTATGCTATCAACACCACAAAATCAGAAAGTTCTCCCTGCCCCAACTTTATTGCAATAAAGTTCCTACTCAGCCTCTCTTTCACTCTCATCAGGACCAAGTAAGCCATTATGTAATGTCAGTCAGCATTAAATAAATCTTAAATAGGAAAAAGGCCAGAAAGGGGGTGAGAGGTAGGGGAAAGAATAATGGGAGCATGATTTCCTTTCCAGTGAAATGTTGTCCTCTCCAGAAATACCTATTTCCCCATTCAGCTTACAGAGCTGAATATAGAAATGTTCTGTCTTCACGCCTGATTCTGGAATTGTCCCAGACTGGTTGCCCATCTCATTGTTGTAATTGGGCTCCACCATACCTGTCCTGTCACTTGTCCTACCTTTTTATTACCTGTCCTAGACTGAGGTTGAGTATTGTGAGATTCATACCCTAGAGAAGTCAGCAAGGTCTTCATATATTTGAGATTTGCAGGTTTTTGGAATTAAATACATTTCACATAGAGGCGGTAAGCCTATCTATCCATTACATATAGAATGGAGACCTCCCTCTACCCATTTCAGTGTTCACTTCTTATTACCTTGTCTGACAGCAAATGGAGAAAAGCAGAAGCTGCAGAAAAACCACAGTAAGAGAACAATAAGATACTCTGAAGGGAAGCTGCTCAAGGAAGGTGGAAGAGTTCTTCTGCTTGAGCCCCTCCATATTTCAAGCATCTTATGGCTTGGTGGACCCCCCCTTAATCAATTAGATGAATACTGAATCATACCAGGCTGGGGACTGGTCAGCCAGAGCCACAGACAGTGTATCTTTTAAAACAAGATTAAGAAGGGAAATCGAGAACCCCCTGGTAGTTAGTAGAGGGGCCTGTCACTTGATGGGCTAGGTTTTCAGTGACTGCATTCTATTGATTGTTCATGGGAGTCCATATGGCAGAGCCTTGGGAACTCGCATGAGGGAAGCCAGGTCCCTCTTGTGTTTCACAGCCATCGCTGGCCTCTGCCCACAAATGCTGATCACCAGGAAGGTGCTGCCATTTCTTCTCAGACAGAGCCTCGCCTCTGTAGCTCCCGCACTGGCTGACAGCATTCTGCCCAAGGCAGCTTTTGTCACCCCAGCTTGAGATGAGACCTTGGTGACCATTGAAAGGAGGACAGGTCTGTTTGTAACATCAGGCTGGGTCTTTCTGCAGTTGATCAGAAGAGAAGGGAAACTGCAGGCCCATCACTGATGGTTCTTATCATGTGGGCCTTCCATCAGCTTCTTTGGATCCAAAGAATCAGCATCATTGTCTTCCACATCTGCAGTGAAAAGCAGGAAGACCCAAGTGCTCTCTCAAAGCTGTGATGGGGAACCAGAAATGGCACCCACCAGAAGGCTGCAACTCAAAGCAATGGAATCAGATTCGGAGCCCAGCGGCACTGCCAGCTCCCAGTTGTGGTCACCTCTGATTATGGCTCCGCTGAGCTGGGGAATCAGTTCTCTGTTAGCCATTAGTCTTCTCTCCAGAGATAAAGACCGAAAGCATGCCAGTGTAGAAAGGTCCTGCTAGATCTCTGAGGGGTTTTAGAAGAAAGACTTCAAGTTTAGTTAGACAGTTTTGTACTGGATCTGCTGTTAGGATGCCCTGTGGAGGAAGGAGCTTGTAGGAGCCCTGTCCCAGATCTCAGAGTAGCAGCATAACTCCCTCAGAACCCAAAGATCTAGTGAGATGTCAGGTGCAAAATGTGTTTGCTAAAATCACTTCAGAGCCTAGCCAGCCCTTTTCTCTGCCACCCGGTGCTTCCCCTTCCTCTTTTTCTCCTTGGTGAATGGACATTTCTGTCTTCTTTTCTCTCTCAGTCTTTCCCCCTTCCTACTCATCCCTCTCTTTTCCCCTTTTTCTTTCTTCTCCATCTTTCTTTTTGAAGTGGCCATACTAGAGAAATTAAATGTGCAAAGTGCATTTGTGCTTTTTTGTGGTGTATAGTCTCAGCAGAGCTCTTTTCTCTTAGCTACAATTCCTTCCTAACATTTCCACTTGAATGAATGCATCACACATGCAGCATTTCTAAAACTAAAAACCTCTCAGTCTGTCATTGGAGGTGCCATTGTTATATTTATTTACTCAGGCTGGAAACCCTAGGAGGATCTTTGATCAGCTCTCTTCACTTTCCCCATCTGATAAGGTTCTTCCCTAGAGATGCTTCTTCTCTGTCCTGTTCTCTATTTCTTAATGTTATAACCCTAACTTAGTCTAACATCTAAAACGGTCTACAGCTGAGCTGACTTCAGTTGATTCATCAGTCCAGTATATACTCACACGTTAAGTGGTGTCCACTTTGTGCAAAACTAGATTGTGCTAGACATGCAAACAAGACCAAAGTTTAGAAAAGGCCCTGTCCTGAGGAGCTCACCTTCTAATGTGAAATAGACTGTGTTTGCCAAAAGTAAGGCCATGGTAATTTGGGGAGGGAAGAAGCCAGTCGGGGAAGTGCTGTGAGGCCATGTAAGAGAGGCCCTTCCTGAAGGAGTTGGCAACTGAGGATGTTGAGAGGTAGAATCAGGAGGGCACTTATGTGAATGCACCAAGACAAGAAATGTTAGTCCAATTTGGCTGGAAGGGAAGAAGCAAGTCCAGAAGTCCATGTTGGTTCCATACTGTGAGGAAAAGAAGAGACTCAAAGAAAGTTTGAGTGACTGGTCAAGACTGATGATTTAGGCTGTTGCTTATTCCTCGTTCTCAAAGAGGACTGTCTCTCATGGTCTCTCCTTCTGGCTCTCAGGGTCTTAACTAATGATGGTCGAGAGAAAGTAGAATTACTTTCTCTGCCACAGGAAGGGATCTTTGGGGGAGAGGGGAGAAAACAGAAATTGATATTAGGGAATTGAAACCTAAGAGATGGATGGAGAGAATAAGAAAACATTCAGCTGCCCTATGTGAGTGCAAGTCACTAGGCCTAAATAAATTACATCTCTGTTTCTGATGGAATGAGCAAGTGTGGTTGAGACAATTAGAGCCACGTAGAGCTATTCAAATGGACTTCCTCAGCTATCAGTTAGCTCCCACTCACTTTAAGAGAAGGCAAAAGGGCCCTTGCCTCAAGGGGATGTCATGGAGGGAATTCGAGTTACAGTACAAGTTGGACTAGCTGGCTTCTGAGATCGCATCCAGCTCTGAAATAGGATAATTCATTGAACAGTGCTATCTGTTCCTTTTAGAAATACAATCTAAATTATTTTTTTTTCTTTTTGCTGAGGCAATTGGGGTTAAGTGACTTGCCCAGGGTCACACAGCTAGGGAATGTTAAGTGTCTGAGACCAGATTTGAACTCAGGTCTTCCTGACTTCAGGGCTGGTGCTCTATCCACTGAGCCACCTAGCTGCCCCCCAATCTAAATTATTTTTAAAAGACTTTTTGTTACCCTGAGAAAGATCACTTATTTTCTGTGAGCTGTGTCCTTTGATGATGTGAGTTTGTATACACTTATTACAACCTTATTATGGCCTAGGCACTGTGCTAAATACTGAGTTACAAAAAAAGGTAAAAACTGGCCCTGCTCTCAGGAGCTCTCAGCCTAATCAAAATGACAACATGCAAACAACTTTATATGTCAAGTTAACAGGCATTTATTAAGTGGTACACCATGCTAAGTTCTGAGATTACCAAAAAATGACTAAAAAATATTGTGTAGTAAAAAGATTACTAGACAGAAGTAAGGAGTAGAAAAGTTATTGGACTTGAAAGATCAAAGATCTCTTCATTTCTGCCCTCCTCTGTCCTCCAGGCCACAACCTCCTTCTTAACTCCCAGCCCTGCTCCTCTTCCTCCTGATCTAAAATCAAGTCCAAACATATTGATCCTGCTGCCAGCCCACCTAGACTGGCTCATTTCCTGCTACTGTACTGATGAGACTTTAGATTGCTCATATTGTTAGCTTCACCCGGATCCTGTCCCTTTCCTTCCGTTGGTCCAGTAGGCCAGATTCCAGGACTCTCCTTCCTGGGGCATCCTCCCCCTCCATCACCCCAGGCTAATGCTGCCCAGAAGGCAATGGTTCAGCAGTGACTCTGTCCATGTGTTCTCTTCAAGAGGAGCCACCTGGGCAAGCTTTCATAGCCCCAGGGTGCTGCTTGAGGATGTGCCAACATGGCCCTAACGATTTTTATCTCTTGGGCCAGAAAAGCTTACTCTTGTGCCTGTCTCTGACGTGCTCAGGAAGAAAAGAAGGCAAAGGGTTGCCCAAAGCTCTCCCCTAGAGAAGTATGAGTGGGAACAGGTAGTCTCATGTGCCTCAGTAGTTTCTGGGGGAAGCAAAGAAATCCTGCCTCTACCTTCTCATCCTGTGGCTCTCTCAGGGTTTGTCCTCCCCCAGCAGGCAGAAGGAAAAAGTCTGAAAGAATGCCAGGGAAGGCTGTCAGTTTTCTTTTATAGCCATCATCACAAAGAGAAAGGTTCCCCTCTACAGAATTTACTACCAACAGCCCAAGCCAGCCATGACGTTTTGGGACAGTTCTGTCCCATGGTGCTTCTTGACACCCAAAATTGGGGTTAGAATCCAGCCTCTGACAGGGAGTTGTGAGCACCTTGGATAGAATACCAACCAGAAGATGGGGCTGGAATCAGGGACACTAGAGCGCCAAATCATCTCCCCTCTGTCTGACTCAGTCTCTCACCTATAAAATGGGGATGATAATAGTCTCAGGGTTGCTGTGAAAATCAAGATCATATTTGTAAAGTGCTTAATAAAGTGCCTAATACATAGTAGGTACTCAATAAAGGCTTTCTCCCATACTAGTCAGCAGCTTCAACCAAATAATTCATCTTGGGGCAACTCCAGTCTCTGAGACTTTGTCCTCTCCCCGAGGTCAGTGGGTATGATCACAGTCTCTTACAAATTACTACTAAAATATGTGCCTGGTTGATTAGGGCTAGGATTGTTAGGTTCTAGCTGGTTTTCTTCCCCCATTAAACAAATATGATAGAATACTTCCTTGTTCCCGGTGTTCTTTGAATATTATACACAATGAAATCTTGTTAAAACCCATTGGAAAAGTGTAGTGCTTTATGGTCCTTAGGAACTATCTGATCCCTCATTTTACAGGTGAGGTGGCTGAGGAAGAAAGGTGTGGGATTAAATCCCCTCATCTTGACCTTAATACATAGATTTAAAGTTCTTTCTCTCAGAAAGAATTGAAGAAAAGTGGGGATCCAAGGATCCCTGAATGCGTACCAGTTAGGATTAAGTATTTTTAAAGCTTTTGGGGAATGTTTCAGATTCTGCTTTGGTGATGTTGGGAGCTGGGAAATAAAGCATGAGGAAAAAAGGACAAGCTAAAAAAGTGATTATTTTAGAGAGGGGAAATAAATAAAGGAGATGATAGCTCAGAAGAAAAGTCCACAAAAGTCAGGGTTCTCATTTGACTGTTCTGTAGTCTGAGCTGGCCCTGGCAGAGCAATAGGGGGTGGAGGCTACTGATGGGCCAACTTTCCCTGCTCGAGCTGCTGACTGTTCATCCTTGAATTTCTTTCTTACTCTTGTCACCATGATCATCATCATCATCATCTTTGGGAGGTTCCCAAGAACCTGAAAGCAGGTTTTGTCCTGATCTTGAGGGACATTCAGGAAATGATCTCAAGCTTAGCTATGTCCATCACCCACAAAGCTGGACCCGAGAGGACAACATTTCTACTGATTTCAGCCAATGGAAAGAAGTGCCAAGGGTTTAGGAAAAGAAAACAGTAAAACATCAGAGAAAGGAAAAATAGGTTGTGAGACCTTTGGGGACAGAGCTGGCCAGTCTCTGAGAGCAACTTTAAGCAGCCTGGCTCATGGTGGTGGTCCGTGGTAATGGTATCAGATAAGTGTGTTTCTTTTTTATGTCTCTGCATACTGACATTAACCTGAATTCTATGTTCTTTCAGCACTTGGTGTGGGTAACTACATATGTCCCATTTGTAGTATCACCCTTACATCTATAGAAATGTACCAGTCCCACATGCAAGGAAATAAACATCAGATTAAGTAAGTAATTCTGTGAAAATGCTCCTATGAGGCGGGTGACTAGGGCCTTTGTCCATTAGTGTTTGCCTGTGGAGATGCCTTTTGCCCAAGCAGAGCTAGACCCCTTAGGGTACTTTACTTATCCTGCCTTCCCTACATGCCAGCGTCCTCTAGAATGAAACTTCCAGAACCTGCTAGTCTGAGCCAGGAAGCTGGGCCAGCTGCGAGGGCCACAGCAAAACCCATTGTTAACATTCTCTCAGAGCTATCAGGGCCCAAACAGTGACCCAGTCAGAGTTGGCCTGGGACCTATCATTGGCCAGTCAATGAGAGCAGAGTGAGTTAGGCTGAAGCACGGACACCCTTTAAGAAAGGAATCTAGCCAGTAAAACCTAAGGTATCTCATATAAGAGTCCAGCGATCAAAATTGCACATTCCTTTGGGCAAAGCACCCGCAGGTAAGGATATGATATCCTGTGTGGACAGAGGGAGAGGAAGGCAAAGCAGGGCCGGGCAGGACAGGACAGGACAGGACAGGACAGGGTAAGGAAAGTCATCATTCATATTTCTTTCAAAACTGGTCAGGGCTGCATCCCCTTTCCCTGCCTTTATCTCCCTCTACTCCTAACTTCCTGACAGAGTTAGAACAAGACAGAGAATACTATTGGATGCTTTTGTTTTCACTTAATTCAGAAAAGGGGAAATAAATTAAAACCCAAGGAGAACTAGAATGTCATTCCATCTCATTCCATCTCACCTCATGTCCTATACTGAGGGATGTGTTTTTATGTGCCCTTCAGATGTATATAACTTCAGCCATTGTATACATGTGCTTTAGGCTGCAAAATTAGCTTGTACTGGTAAGGTGATCCAAAGCCAATTGACTCAGAATCAAAGTGTGATTTGGCATCCCAGGAGGGAAGGTCTCATCCTAAGAAAGAGAATACCAGAGGGGGGAGATGGGGTCCTTGCCCCGTTCTCTGTCCTGGGCAGGCTCTATCTGGCGCATGATGTCCACCTCTAAGCACATTTTAGAAACCTTGATGGAGCACTATTTTAGCCAAATTGAAATGTCCTCGATGATAAGGGGACTTGACACCATGTAATAAGAAGGAAGTCAGGGAAGTTCATCTTCAGAAGAGACTTAGGGGGACCATGAGGCCATCTTTAGACATTTGTAAGATTATTGTTGGGAGGGGATAATAGTCAGTCTGCTTGGTCCTCCCGGGAGAACAGAGGAGGTGAATGTCCCCAGAGGGATGATGGCTGGACTCTGGGTCGAGTGAGCAAAGGGGACCAGGACTGCCTTTGGATGTAATGAATTCCTTGTTCCTGGACATGTTCTGGCAAAGGCAGATTGCTGGGAATGTTTTAGAGGAGGTGGGTACTTCAATTGGATTAGATGGCCCTGAGTTCCTTTTCTGTGATTTTAGAAGTATACATGTTACTCTTACTAATTCAGTAAACCAAAATTTTCAAAAACAAAATTACTTGCCCCGGCCTCACAGTATGTCCCTATAAGAACTTCCAAAACCCTTTTCTCAGACCTGTCTCCAGAGGCCCAAGAACCAAGTACCTTCTCAGTCTCATTTGACAGTGATCTGAGCCGTCGGGCCCAGAAGGGCCCTGGCCTCAGTTGTGTCTGCTGAGCAGAGAGTGGGGAAGAGAGCCCAAGGCAAGGGCACCAGGACCTTATTTGTGAGTGACCTGGAAAGCCCGAAGGCATCTTCTGGAAGGGGGGGGGTCACACCTGCTTTCTGGATGTCATGTTTCAGTGGAGGAACACAGGATTTAGAGCTGGGAGGGAGCTTGAAAAGCATAGATCAATCTTCTCTTTTTACAAATCAGGGAACCGAGGGAGGAAAGGGAATTGCGGTGCCCAGGGCTACCCAGTAACTAGCAAAGCTGGGATTCAAATCCAGGTCCTTTGGCTTCAAGTCCAGCTGTGTCCCTCCGGCTCCATTGCTTCCCTGAGCCTAGCAAACTTTGGAAAGGACACATTGTGAACAAAGCAGCTCAGTAACAAAAACCCTCTTCCCCTTGTTCCCCTCAGAGAATCTCTGGTTGTCAACCTAATGAAGAACTCAAAGAAAACCTTTCACTCTTTCCAAGATGAGCTGGCTGACTACATCCAGGTGCAGAAAGCCCGAGGCCTGGAGCCCAAGACTTACTTCAGGAAGATGGCGGAGGATCACTTTGAGATGCACAAGTACAAGGAGGAGCAGGACGCCAGGCCCCAGAGCGCGCTGGTGGCCTTTGAACAGAGACTCCCGCCCGAGACCTTCCAGGCCTGCCCCGGAGCCTATGCCCTCACACGCACAGTGGAGAACACCTTGTCTCATTGGTCACCGGTCCATGACAGCAGGCTCAGACTGGAATCTTTTGGCCACGGCCAGCCCAGCAAGGAAGAGTTCTCAGAAAAATTCATGGCCTTGGGGCCCACTCAGCAGGGAGATAACTCGGGGCCGTCCAGCATCTCCTCTGACAACAGCATCAATTCCTACCAAGCAGGTCATAAACCCAAAGGGACTCATCGGAGGAAGAGACATTTAAGGGAGGATGGAGAAGACCGGCCAAACGAGGAAGAGAAGAGGAAGAAAAATGTGGAGGACAAGGACTCGGGCAAAGACCACAAGGCTGTCCGGAGGAGGAAGGCGGAGGCAGATGGCCCCAGCGTAGGGAAGCCAAAGCACAGGAAAGAGAAAAGAAATCGGGAAATAGCTGCTGACAAAGAAGACCGGAGACACCGGAAGGAGAAGAAGGAGCCTCTGCCCAGGAGGACGGAGGAGGAGATGCTGTGGGACGAGTCCATCCTGGGCTTCTGAGGCCGCTCTCCTGACGCCAGCTGCCAGATGCTAGCAGCCTCTGGATGCCCAGCCATTGCAAGGCCATCTGAAGGTGTTTGGCCTGTTCTCCAGCACTTTAAAATGAGGAGAAATGACTTCTCTTAACATTTTCTAAAAATGATTTCATGAAAATGCCTTGTTTTTTTCCAGGTAATGCTGCTTCGTTTTGTATGGAAGACTACTTTGCTTCTTTCTCTTCTTTGAGTTATCCTTTATTTCAAATGAACTTTCTGAATGTCTTTCTTGATTAGATTCCTGTTAGTTTGGGTTAAGATTTGGTGTTTTGTTTTTGCTTTGTTGTTTGTTTTTTTTTTTTAAGAGAATATACAAAAACAGTGTATAATTATTTTTTCCCCATGTTTAGACTTAATTTACAGTGTGTTTTCCAGGTCTGAAAGTATAAAATGACATAGACTAAACTCAGATATACATAGTTTAAAATGTTCTCAAGTAAATACTTCTAATCAGAATTCATTTTACATTCAGGAAGTGTTCCTATTAAAAATATTCTAATTTTACATGCTGTTCCATATAAATTATGTGTTCCCTTTATAATATAGTTGTATCTTTCATTGAATGATTTGTGCTTAGTACTTCATACCCTTGTTATGTGGCCACAACGGCTGCTGCTGGCCACAGCTGGTAAGGAAGAGGTTCCTGAGCAGGGAATCACAGATGGATTAGAGGACTCTCTTGCTTAAGGAAATGCTCTCTACCTCAGGAAACATGGAAACTTTCCCTCGAAGTCACTCCTCTTGCTTCATGGAACATAGATCAGGCTGTCCAGACACCTGAAATGAGGTGGCACTTTGGGCTGCCCTCACCAGCAGTCTGATCCAGTGGAGACAGAGGAGAGAGAGCTACTGACTCTTTACCAAGAGTATGATGTAACTTCCATATGGAGCCTGGGTTCTGCTCAGTCCCTGGATAAGTAAACAAAGCCCAGGTATGAAAGGCACATTGGAGCATGTGCAATGTTCTTTGTTTTTTTTAATGAAGTTGAATA
Organism: Myrmecobius fasciatus; assembly: GCA_023553655.1. Classification (NCBI taxonomy): domain Eukaryota; kingdom Metazoa; phylum Chordata; class Mammalia; order Dasyuromorphia; family Myrmecobiidae; genus Myrmecobius; species Myrmecobius fasciatus. Next base: position 18,285 of record JAJPUD010004750.1, on the reverse strand, counting down.
GAGAATCACAGAATCTGGAGATACAAAAGACTTCTCATCATTTGACCCAGCGGTTTTCAAACTATTTGTTCTCAGGGTCCTTGTACACTCCTTAAAAGAAAATGGAGGGGCAGCTAGGTGACACAATGGATAGAGCACCAGCCCTGAAGTCAGAAGGACCTGAGATCTCAGATAGTTAACACTTCCTAGCTGTGTGACCCTGGGCAAGTCACTTAACCCCAATTGCCTCAGCAAAAAAGAAAGGGGGGGCGAAGAAAAGAAAATGGAGAGCAACCCCAAAGAGCATTTGTTTATGTAGGTTATGGCTATTGATAGTGGCCTTATTTGAAATTGACGGTTTAGAACTGTTATGAAAATGTTTTCACCTCGAGGAACCTCCCAAAAGGAGCTCAGAAGGCCCTGTTTGATGTAACGTCATATCATTTCACACATGAGTGAAATGGTCCAGAGAAACTAAGTCACTTGCCTGAGGTCACCCACCAAGTTAGTGGTAGAAAAAGGACTGTGTCCAGGTCTCCTGGCTCTTACTCCTCCTACCCTTTTCACTAATCTGTCACACTGAGCTACATCATACCCCAGCCACTCCTTTCCCCAGTTTAGTTGTTCTACTCATACTTCATCCTAGAAAAACTCACTGGTTGACCAAATTTTCATCCCTCGATGACCAGATTTTAGTCCTTTATGCTGATTCTGCCTCCTGATTTTTCAGTGTTCTAGCTAAAGCAAGCCCCTCGACATTCTAGGACTGTCTGTTGTGTCTTGTACCATTTCCTGTATGTTCTCTGAAATTAATTGAAAACATTCTTGGCCATGGTGAATGAAGATGTGTTTGAAGGGTGATAGTTTCTCCTGGCTCACTTCTCCCCATCCTTTGAAAATCAAGTACCATTCAAAGAGTGCTTTGTATATCATCACAAACTTTACTGACCACAGGGCAGGGCAGGAAACACAGATGTGGATACATGGGTCTCTGGCCTGATGAGGCTCACAATTCAGAGTGGCAAGAACCATCAAGTATGACATAAAAGTACAGGCAATTCTACTATAATTCAATGTAGGCGTTCCTAAAAATCACCGTAGTACTACATGCAAAATCACACAACAAAAACTACAGTGCTTTGGGGGAAATGGAGTAAGGGCACACAGCACACAAAAACTTTCAGCATTGCATTTTTTTAAAAAAGTAGTGTCAACCAGAGCAGACCTGGCCTGTCACCTGTGAATGGTCAGAGCCAAACAAAGCAGACTAGAGAAGGAGAGTCAGGGATCAAACAAGTTTAATTTCAGAGTAAGGATGGCATTTCTTGGGACAATGGAGGAATTCTTGGGTACCATGGGAGCAGTCTCAAATTGCACAAGGATCATTGAGCCTTGTGATCATTCAGTGGGGTACAGAATCAGAGTTAGCATGGTGGGAACAGGAGTGCAGTACCTGGTTTGGCTCATAATAAATTATATATATAAAATATAACAAATTATATAAATAAATTATGTATAAGTTATAATAAATATTATATTAAAAAGTGGACTGTGAGTATAAATCAAGGAACACCAGGTGCTAGTCAAAGCAGTTCACTTTGCCAAAGGATGAGATTATACATAGCACAAAGGATTGTTTTTATGCCAAACTCAGGATATGGCCCGCTTGCTGGTGCGTGCTTAGCTCTGGGAAACGGTGTCTTCAAATATCTTGACAGTAGAAACCTAAATAAAAAATGATAGCATCATTTTAAACCTGTTCAATGATAAGAACATATATGTTACAGTAACTAGTGGTGATGCCTGGGGCCTCGAGCTTGAAGAGAACCATGGTGGGAAGGGAGCAGAGGAGAATATGTGGGTTCTCACACCAACTTCCTTCTGCCCAAAGCTCCTTCTACATCAAAAGATACACAATAAATACGGCATATAGCATGTTTGGGGTATTGAATGAGTGTGACTTTTTTTTAATATACCTAAAAATGTTCACAAATGCAAAAGATGGCAAAACATGGCCTTTTAGGATATCACAGTGAAGAGAAGTAATTCATAGTTGCATGTGTCTTGTATATTCCTATATGGCTAGGTTCAGATAGGTTCTTCAAGTATGACATCATGCATAAGCAAACAAAAAGTCTGCATTATGCTCAGATTATTCCCTAATATGATCATCTAGTTGGAACTAATTAGCATTTTCAAAGCTATAGTAATGATAGCAAAAATGTACACCAAAAATGCATGAGAGAGAGAACAAAAAAAAATGGTATATGAAGTCCAAGGAGAAAGATACCCACCTCCGTGATGAATTGTGGATATTGGCCCCGGCTTGCTGGACATTTGGGGTGGTTTTTGAGAGGTGAATGGGTAGGAATTCAACATGGCAAGTGTGAGGGGAAGGAAGACATTCCAAGTATAGGACACTTGCTAAAAACATAAAGGATCCTTTGAAGATAACCAACAACAATTTTTTGGAGGGAAATAGTTTGACTAGAAAGGTACTATGGTTTTATATGGTAGAGGGCTTTGACTTCCAATAGTAATATCTAGCTGTTTACATTTGTCACTCCATTTATTTCCAAGATGACTGACTTTGAGCTATAGCCCTTGGTGGGTCCTTGGGACTTTCTTGCTGGATTCCAACCACAACTAACCATCCCCATGAGTGAAATGAAACTCTGCAAACACCTGGAATACTAAGTTTAAGTAACTGTCCTCCTGAATTCTGGTTTCATAAACTCTCCTCTCTGGCCACTCTAACTGGCTTCAGTTCAAGCATCTCACCTGTCCTCCAAAGTGTCAACTTAATGAATCCATTTTTTTTTCCTCCTGCTTTCTCAAGACAAGACCTTAGAGGAATCTACATTCACTCTTGCACACCTAATTGCTTATTGATGTTTAGCCATTTCAATCTAGTCTGACTCTTTGTGATTCTTCTTGAAGTATTCCTAGCAAGGCTACTGGAGTATCATCTTATAGATGAGGGCTAATTGACTTGCCCAGTGTCATTCAGCTAGTGTCAGAGGCCAGATTTGAACCCAGGAGGATGTTCAGCACTAGGGCACAACCCAGCTGCTCAATGCCTTACAGACTAATTAGTCTGGCTTAGTTTATCTCATTAATCCATTTAATAGCCAGAGCAATTTAAAAGAGAGCAGGGTTCCACCCACCCACCCATAGGAATGAGAGCCAAGAAATGGTTTGGGGGCAGAATGAAGAAAGGAAAAGGGATATGTGATGAGGGGACACATCCAGGGAGGTCTGGGTTCCTTCACTAAACAGGTAGCAAAGAGCCCTGGGCTTGAATCAGACTACCAAATCTTGATCCTGTTAAGCTCTGTAATCTAGCCTCAGTCACCCCCAGTTTCCTGATCTATATAATGAGGATATAACATACTTCTTCAAATGCTTGTCAAGGAGTTTATAGAAATGTGACCTATTACCCCAGACTGCAACAGCACAATTGAGCAAGGAGTGGAGGTACCTTACATTTTAGGCACTGAGGCCCTGGATGCCATCCAGTGTTTCTTCATCATTTACCTAGTACTCGTCCAACTGATTCATCTATTCATATGCCACTGGGAATCTCAGAATAGTGTTCCCTCCAAGACACAGTGGGCCTTGGTCAAGTTTGTTTTGGGTAGCAACCTAATTCATCAGTCTCAGTGCCTACCTTTCTCTGCCACCTCCTTTATTTCTGTCAAAATTTGCTCTTAGGAAAGTGATTGATAAAATCTAATTCAAAAAAGCAAATTTCTAATGATGGAGTTTCAGCAATTAGAGGAAACAGGAAATCCTTCCCAAAGTCCCTAAAAGTCTCCATAGCTGTGCTTCTAAACCTCGTCCCAATCAGTGATAAGAAATCTTGCAGGGAATAGAAAACGGGTGAGTAGGGACGGGGGAGAGAGAGACAGGCTAAAGTGATGAAAAAACATAGGGACAGCAGTAGAATTTGCTCAGTGGGGATGTCATCCCTGCAATTAGTGACAAATATAGGTCCCTGCTGCTGCAATACAGCGTAGTTAAAAAAACAACCTCTGGGAAGAAGGAAGAAGGCCCAAGAAGACTGGAGACACAGCATTTCAAAGCCAGGGTTGGTTCTGCCAAGTCAGCCTGAATTTCAGCAACTTCTTTGGGCCAGCAGAGCACACTGGCTGATTTTATCACTGACTGGAAGACAAAAATAGCTTCAAAGAAACCAACAGCCCAGTGCATCTTGTAAGAAAAAATATAGTCTGAAGTTAACAATGTTACCCACTTTTCAGCTCTCTCTTCTTCTGGATGACTTTCTAAATTATTTTTTCCTCAGCTAACTTGCAGGAGGTATGGTGGCTACTGGGTGACATTCAGATATTCTGCCTTTTCCTTTTTTTCTGGGTAGTTAATAATCAATTTATTAATTATGGCTAGCATATAATCAATAGCATGAGGTCAGTGGTCCTCTAGGAAAATTCTGCCCTTTCCTTTTTATATCCTAGGGTGGGAACAGAACTTAAGAGGCCATATGAAGTCCAATACCCTGCCTCCGGCGAGGACTGTCCTAACCCAGAGTGAAGAGCAAAGGCTTTGTGATCTACATTCTAGTGCCAGTGCCCAGGTAGGATGTTATGGCATGGGAGAGAATAAAAGGAAGGCAGCTTTAGAAATAGCAGACTGGACTTAATAATTTTCAAATGAAAGCCAGGTGAACATAATAGATGTCTGCAGTTTCATGTACTATCAAGCCTCTTTATTCATATGTATATGTGTATGTGTTGTAAATGCCCATTATATTGGGTGTTTTTTAAGTAAAGAATGTAAATATCTATTCTGAAATATCATATGATGGAATTAGGGAGAGAAGGATGTGTACATGAGAATAATCAGAGAATATGGAAGTAAGAATGCTCCCATACAATACATGTGGAATATGATATATATTGTCAAATGACGGATGTGTTATTTTTGTCAAATTGCTTCTCCCCCCCTCTTTCCTCTTAAACGTTTATTATAAGGAGGGGCATAGGAGTGGTATATTTAGAAATCAATGTATTATAAAAACAAAAGATGTCAATGCAAATATTTTTTTAATTTCAAAAATTCCTTTCTATGTGTTTTGTTGGGGGGAAGTTGTCTCTCTTTTTTAAGGTTTAAAATAAATTATCCTTTAATTACCTATTATATCATTATTATTTATTATAAATATGTTGTTATATTATATGTTAAATATAACTACAAGCACATAATAATCATATATTAATAGTATAATATAACATTAAATATTATGTATAATATAATATTAAGCATGATATTATTTATATAATTATTATATAACATTGTAATGCATTATTAATTAAATATATTGTATTATATTTATACATTTATTTTTAAATATTTAATATCATAATGTTTATTAATATACATTATTTTAAAATTATTTTAATTATTTCTCTCTTCTTCCCCCCTCACCCTGGGAAAAAAAAAAACAAATAGGCATGGTCACTCAAAACAAATTCACACATCAGCCACATCCAAAACTTCATGTCTCACTCTGTGCCCCAATTCCCTCACCCCTTTCAGGAAATGGATAGCACCCAGGAACTATCATTGATCCTTGGGGAAAAAATCATAATTGGTCAATAATTGATTGATTAGAATTCTTAAATTTTTCAGTGTTTTTTACAAAGTGCTTCAAACCTCAGTTCCATGTGAGGTAGGCAGAGAAGGAAAAGAGCTATACAAGGCCACACAGCTAGTTAGTAGCAGAGACAGGGACTTGATGCTAATCCCCTTCTATAGAGTTAGGGGCAACTGGATGGTACATTAATTAGAGCATTGGGCCCGCACTCAGGAAGATATGAGGTCAAATGTGGCCTTAGACACTTAGTAGCTGTGAAACTTGGCAAGTCACTTGACATCAATTTTCCCTTCTGTAAAATGGGCATAACATTATCTACTTCACAGGGTTGTTGTGAGGATCAAACAAGATAAGAATGATAAAGTTCTTAGCACCGTACCTGGCACAGAGTAAGAATTAGATAAAAGTTGTTTCAGTTGTGACCCCATTTGGGGTTTTCTTGGCAGAAATGTATATAGTCTATATTATAGAGTATATGATAGTATATATTACAGAGCATATGGTAGTATGTATTTTAGAGCATATAGTGGTATATATCATAGAACATATAGTAGTATATTTTGCAGAACATATAGTGGGATATTATAGAGTATATAGTTATATGAGTACATGTATGCTTAACCCCCAGCCCCTAAAATGTAATTGTTTTATCCTTTGTAGCTTTGTGTCCTTAGCAGCCAACCCCGTGTTTGACACAAAGTTGGCATTTAATAAACGCTGGTTGATTAGTTGATGTAGGATGTTCCCCACTCCCCTGCCAATGAGACCCAGAGAAAACAGCAAAGCTTCAGACTGGCCGAGCCAGGTTGTCTGGTCTCTAGCCCTGGTGTTTTCCCCATTATGCTCCCTGTGAAATGAGGTACCTTAGTTCCAGAGATTGAAAGCTAGGCCTGTTACTGTGAACAGCATCCAATCCTAATCCTACATGGACTGTGTCTGGGGGAAACTCACTCAGAAATAGCAAAGCCAAGCTTCCCCCTTCTTGCCATAAGGGCCAGGATAACTGCCCGCCCAGAGATGCCCGGAGCATTTGAATTATCCCATCCCTGCTGGCACTTGCAATTTGATGGTTGTATCTTCCCCAGCCCCCAGCTGGTCCCCCTAGTGAGATAAGAAGCCCACCACAGCCAGCCTTTCTCAGGGGCTCCCATAGTGGGAGCCACACCAGGTGCACCCAAAGCAGCTGTAGAAACACCACTCCCTTTCCCCCACCCCTCCATCCAGGGGGTAAACAAGTCCCTCTGCAGTTGGATTTGTTGGGTGGAGGGAGACCACTTCCTACCCCTACCCACAGAGCAGGGACTAAGGGTAAGGCAGGCATAGAACACACAATGAGGAACATCTGAATTTTCCTTTGCTTCCTTGAGGGGTGATAGACTCTCTGTGCTCTGCCCTGGCCAAGCTCATTCAATTCTGGGCGATCCACTTCAAGGACCATTGATGAGCTAAAGACCTGCGGGGCAGGACAGCCAGGAGAGAGAAGGGTCTCCAGGCCCACCACGTGAGGACCACCTGACAGATCAAAAGGGAGAAGACTCAGGAGGGAAACACCATTCAGATGGTTGTTACCTAGGATTAGGCTTTTCTGTTTGGCCCCAGAGGAGAGAACCAGGGGTGATGAGTAGCATGTACAAATAGCAAATGAAGCTTAATGTCCAAAAAAAGCTTTCTAAGCGCTAGAGAAAGACAAAAGGAGCCTGAGCAGCTTCTGGGAGACAGATAGTGGCTCCCTGCTTTGGGCAGATGCTGATAATCCTCAGGCAACCATGTCACAGTGTGGACCCTTTGGGGGCCTGGACCCCGATGGTCCCTAAGCTCCCTTCCAGCCTGCAAGCTCTGTGATGTTCCCTCTGTTCTGAACTCTATGAGGGCTGCTTTCCACCTGTGGTACCCTGAGCAAATCACCTTCCCTCTGGGGCTGAGGGGGATCAGCATCCTCATCTGTAACATGAGGGTGCTGGACTGGATGGCCTCAAAAGTCCCTTCCAGCTCTAACGCTCAGGGCTCCTGTCTGGGGAGGATCCGACCTTGTATCTCGTGGCAAAGGCTTCTGTGGACAGTGACACGTGCCGGTCACAATATTCAGGCCTCTATCTGACATTTGTGTACATATTTCTCTCTGTTATATTTTTATATTACATATTTATTTCTATAAGCATGTGTTTATGTGTTGTATATTTATATCATATATGTGTGTACATATGTCTATAATTCTACATGTATGTAGCATAGCTATACAGTCTATGTGGGATTTTTTGGTTTGTTTGGGTTGGGTTTTTTTTGTTTTTTGTTTTTGCTGAGGCAATTGAGGTTATGTGACTTGCCCAGGGTCACACAGCTATTCATGTCCCAATGTAGAAAAAATCATTTGGGGAAGGAATACTAAGACTTAAAATTGGACAGCAATTTAGAGTACTCTTCCAGGGAGGCTATGACTGCCCACGTTCACACAAGCATTAAAGGGAAGAGCTGGGAACCAATACAAATGATTTTATTCCAAACCTCCAAATCACACCCATTTCAGTCATTAACTAATTCCCTGGGATTCAGGTGATCAGAGTGATGCATGTGGTACAGCCCTGGTCTTATAATCAGAATTCTTTCCAGATTTCTTTATATTCCTCAGATTTGTCCATATCAATTGCCTTGTGGGATCCCCTTTAATTATTAGACCACAGTTGAATTATGAATCCCCCTGTTGTAGGTGGCTTTTCCACTTTGCTTTGCTTTTGTTTTTGCTTGCTTTGGAGACAGAATCCTAAGAGTCATCATCTGGGGCCCTGAAAAGTTAAGTGACTTGTTCAGAATGGCACAGTTACTACATGATGGGGGACTTCCAAAGCCAAGTGCCCCTCCTGCCCAGATCTAGCTCTTTTGCCACTTCCTGCCTGTCCCTTAGAAGCACAATTATAATTCTTTCACTTAAGCCCAAATCACCACACTTTTCTGTCCCCTTCAAAATTCTTATCATTCATTCTCATTCATTTTTCTCATATGATCTTAGTTAGTGCCTCCCCTCCCTGGAGGGCTCCCCCCACCCACTTTGCATCATTATGGAAAAAGCTTTCCAGATTTCTCTGTATTACTCATACTTGTCAGTCTCAACTGCATTATAGCATTTCGTTATGATAAAGGATTATGATCATTTATTTAACCATTTTCCCTTCAGTTGAACATCTAGGTTGCTTTCAAATTTTAGCAGTTACCTATAAAGCTGCTCTGAAAAAATTGAACAGCCATTAATTTAACATGTAACTATCTGTGTGTGGAAATATTTCTATCTATATTTATACCTGGTTTTTTAGAGAACCAGAGCCTACAAGATTTTGGAAACATTTTTGCTGTATAAAGATAGAGACTGGAGAACAAAGTGAAAAGAGAAAACTCAGAAACTGGGGGGGGGGGAACTTGGGTAATTAGTTATAGGCTTATCACTAACGTCTAATTATGTTTATAAAATTTCCATCATTCATTAAATGTGCAAGATTGTTGAGACAGGACAATGCATTAAAAATGTCTAGAGCTCTGGATTTGAAGTCAGAGCCTGAGTTCCAATTATGATCTATCACTTAACACTTCCCAGCTGTGAGATCCTGGGCAAGTCACTTAACCCCAATTGCCTTGCCAAAAAAAAAAATATATATATATATATAATATATATATATATATATATAAAGAGAGAGAGAGAGAGAGAGAGAAAGAGAGATACATAGATACACACAATCACAATTGCCTTGCAATATACATGTATATACTTAACCCCAATTGCCTTGCAAATATATATATATACAAAAGGTCCCTTCCGGATCTAAATCTCCGATTCTGTGGACTTTAGTGAGAACTGTATATAGAGTTAGAAGAGACCCCAGTGGGCATGTCACCTGCACCCGAATGGGGAAGGGGGCTCTGCAATGTACCTGAAAAGGGTTCCTCTAGCCTCTCTTGCAGACGCTCTGTTCCTCTTGTTCGTGCATCCCGGTCCTCTCCACTCACGATCTGAAAGGAAAAATAGCCCCCCTCTCCGTGACGAGGAGGGATCCCAAGCTCCGCTTTTCCCTTCCTGTTGTAGGGGGGGATCTGGGAGGAACAGGGGACCGATCCCGTCCCAGGGGAAGCTGTGCGCCCCTCAGCTCACTGGGGATCCCGCCACCACTGGTTGGGGCCGGAGGCAGCTGGGGGCGGGACCTCGCCAGCTCTTGGGAAATGCAGGTAAGATGAGAGAAACTGAGGGTTTACGGGGTAAGGAGGTGAAACCTCTCGGGGCCCCCACGCGGGGCCGAGCCGCTGCTGGACCAGCCCCACAGTCTCCCACGGGCGGACTTAGGGACTTAGTGGAAATCCCCTCCAGACCACGCGCGTGTCCGAAATCTTCCTGCCCACCTCCAAATTTCCTGACCAATTGGGAGCCTGTGGGCGGGGGGAAGGGGCGCTCGCTTCCCTCCGGCCCCGCCCTCAGCCCAGCAGCCTCAGAGCCCATGGGCCTCAGGCCCCCCAAAGTCCTTTACCCCCAGAAGCTCCTCGCGATGCAGCTCCTGTGGCTCAGCCTCTTCTTGTCCGTTCCCATCTCAGGTGAGACACGGGATCGTCTAGCTGGGGGAAGAGCTGGTCCAGGGCTTAGAGGGCAGGAGGAGGGTCCGAGGGGACTTAGCCGTCTCCGAGACGGCGAGGGAGCCGGGTGGAGGCGAGGGTCCCGAGTGGGGAGCGCGCTGGGCTCCCTAGCTCCCTTCTTGGCGCTGCGGAGACCCTAACCTCCTCCGAAGCGGGGTGATGATTCCGGCCGGCCATTCGCTCCTTGGGACCCCTGGGCGTCGGGTTTGGGAGATGTCCCAGGCGGAACGGAGAGCAGGCTCTTCTTTGGTCCACGAGTTAATAGCCTTCTCCTTCCCACTCCTCAGGCGAGAGAGAGACAGAGACAGAGACAGAGACAGAGACAGAGACAGAGACAAGAGACAGAGAGAGGAGAAAGGGGTGGGGGTGAGGAGGTATTAAAAGCTGAGAGCCCTGGAGAGCCCTCCATTCCACCGATGAGGAGACTTGAGCTGTTTCGGAGGGATGCAGCCGGGGGTACCCAGGTGACACAGTCCAACCTTGAACCCGGGGCCTCTGACTGGGCAGCAAGGGCACCAGCCTAGCCGGAGTGGGAGAGAGGCGCCTGTTGTGGAGGAAGGCCTGTCAGCCCCAAGTGCCGAGGGCTCCTGGGGCCTTGACCGGACCTTGGGCATCCTCTTCAGCTCAGGCTTCCAGAAGAGTGGAACGAGGATGGCCGGCACACAGGCGGACTGGGCACCTTGGCCATCAGGGAGTGCACATCAGGGGGTCTTGAGCTGAGCATAGGGCGAGTGTAATAATTTTAACAAACCATGAGCGCTCCTTGAGGACAGAAACTGTGCTTAATACATAGTCATCACCGGGCCTAGAGCCAGAGGGAAGATGGGCTTTGACTGGAATTATCAGAGGAAATTAAGGTGGAAATCAGAGCAGCGGTCATCCTGTTCTGGGCAGGGACTGCACACACACACACACACACACACACACACACACACACACACACACACATTGGCCAAGCTTGCTTAGACCACATCACCAATGGAAATTGAAGCAGCCCAGAGGCTTATCAAATATAGTTTATTACGGCTAAGAGTCTGCTCCGATCTCCACCATGCTTTGGGGACTCAAAGTCCAAAGTGGGAGTAGGAGGAAGGAGAGGAAGACTCAGGGCAAGTCAGAGGCCCCCTGGGACCCAAGAGGATGGCCAGGGCGAGCTCCCCAGAGGCTGAACTACCTCTGTCCCTCCTTCAGCCTGGTCTAGTGGCGACAGGGAGCCGGTGATCCGTGATGCAGTCTGATTTTAAAATCTGATACTGTTCCAAAGGGGCATCCGCTCTAAAGCTGGAGACCATTAAGTGGACAAAATTCTGGTCCGCTCTCCTAGTAACCTCCTGCCTAGGCTGCTCTCAATGACCAATTCCATTAAGGTGAACTAGGGGACCAGGCACTTGGCAAGATGCTGAGGAAACAGGGATCCAAGTGCAGCAGTCTCTGCCTTCAAAGGGCTCGTGTTCTACTGGGAGGAACAACGGATATACGCAGATAGATATGAACAGAAAATATGGCCCAAGGAAGGGCTTCTTGTGCGGATGACTCTCCAGCAAAGTCAGGGGAGGAGGACAGCAGGCCGAAGGCAGTTCACCCCTTTTCTGTGCCGGTCTCACCCCCCCCCCCCCCCGGTCTGGCTTTGTTGTTCTGTGATCTGGGGCTAGAAGGAAATCTCACAGCCTCTGAAGTTCATCCTGGGCCATCCTGCATTCATTCCAAAAGCATTTATTAAAACAGACAGTGCTTTTGCCTTTCTTTGAATCCCAGCACCTGGCATCTGGTAAGCACTTAATAAATGCTTATTGATTGACTCTTAAGGAGCCTGCTATGTGACAGGTGAGGAGCTGAACTCCAGTGGAGTTTGGTATGTTGGCATTTTCAGGGCTAAAGAGTACAGGCCTTTGGACTTATGCTGGTGCAGCGTGGGGCCATGGTCATGGAGGCAATGAGAGCAGGAACCGTCTCTTGCCTTTTTTTTTTTTTAATCCCCAGCACTTAGCACAGCGCCTTGCACACATTAGGTATTTAATATATGTTTGTTGCTGAGGGAGGCAGATCTGAGTTCGAGATCTGACAGTTCCACTTTGAACAAATAACTGACCTCTCTGAGAAGATGGATTTGGAAGAAAAAAGACTTTAAAGATCGTCAGAAACAAACCTCTCAATCTGCAGATGAGGTGGAGGATATCAGGAAGTGATACCATGACTTGCAAGTGAATTGGATTTAAGTGAGGGAGGGCTGGGCAATGTCACCTGCCTCGTTTTCCCCTCCAGAGCCATCTGGGTCCAGTGGTCAGATAGAGATCAGCATGACCAGACATGGTCCTGGATGAAATGGGAGGCCATGGCCTTTTTAAGCTAAAGTCTTCAACAGGTTTGTTTGACTGAGGCCGTACCCATTCGGTGATTAAGGCTGCAGATGAAGAAATTCAGTCCAGAGAGGTGATGGGACACACTCGACATCAGAAAGTCAAGCTTTGATTTGAACTTGGGTCCTCTGATTTCAAATTCAGTTCTCTTCCTGTTACAGGCCTTAGTTTTCAAATCTGTAAGATGGGAAGAACAAACAAAACATGGGCTCCATCCTTGAGCTGTTACAGAGTGCCTATTGAGGAGTCCTCCCCTCCCCAGCTCTGGAATCCCCAGGTGTGGGTCCTTATGCAGTGTGTGTGTTTCAGTCCTTTAATAAGCATGTATTAAATGCCTACTAGATACCAAGCACTACATTAGGCTGTGGGCTTGAACAAGAGCCCTATTTCATTGGGTTGTGGTGAACCTCAAGTGTATTAATAGTTATCTGTGTTTAAAGTAATTGTTGTTAATAGTAGCACACTGTTAATAGAGGGCATCATGCTTTCATGGAAGCTTTCATTTTATCTTGAAACAAATGAAGTTGACCTGTAGGTATTATCTATTGCTGCTTTACAGTTAAGGAAAACTGAGTCTCCAGATATTAAGTGACTTTGCCACTTTTTAGTGACTAATTCAGTTTTAGAATTTTTTTTTCTGAATCCCCTACTCCAGTTTCCTGGGAATGAATAGTAGGAACAAATAATAGTTTATACTACTGGCCTCAAAGCTTGTAAGCTAGGCAACCTTACAGAAATACCAGCTATCACTTATGATTATGATTATTATTTTAAGAAAGAGACTGACAAGAAGTAGGCAAAGTCAGAGGGAAAAGATTCTTCTGTGTCAACACTTAATGAGCAAGTCACGTCTCTCTGAGACTCCATTTTCCCATCTGTAAAATGGAGATATTATAGCACATACCTCAGAGGAAGCTGGAATAAAATAAACTTAAAGAGACTACAGAAATTTGGGCTGATATTTACAATTGGGAAAAGGGGAGACAGAGGATGAAGGCTTTGCAGAGAAAACAGCATTTGAACAGCATTTTAAACTCTTGAGTAGGATTTCATCAGGCAGAGAGGGAAAGCAAGGAGGGCATTGTTGGAGTAGAAACTATGGAAGAGCCCAACACGAGTGACATAGGGTGAGAACTATGAGGACTTCAGTTTTGCGGGATGGAACCTGCAGGGCTTTAGGTTAGGAGTGATAGGAAAGAAAGTAAAGTAGAGCCATTCATTGGAGGGCCTTGAATGCTAAACTAATGGGTCTAGGCTCTATTGCTACATTAGCAATACTCCAAAATTCCCTCTTGGCTCTACAGGCTTTGGGCCCAGAGATTAAAACTTAGCCAGCGGTCTTTGCAAAGGTTAGAGGGAAACCTGTGAATATGGACCCTTGCATATAATGAAGACTTTTTCTATATATCGGTTAGTTTTGCTGAACTTCTTTAGTAGGAATGACCTTCTGGGAGGCAGAAGGGAAGGAAATATAGGTGATATAGAAAGGAAAGAATAGGATCTGGACTTGTGATTTCTTTGGTGCAGGGAACTTCCAGATGAAGAAATCCCTCTACCAATGCAAGTCCGTACCTTCCCTACCACTAGCGGTTAAGTGGCTTGCCCAGGATCTCACAGGCAGTCTTCATCAGAAGTGGGCCTTGAACCCAACTCCAACAGGCCAGCTCCTTGTCCCCTGCCTCAGCTAGAGCTATCCAGATGGGAAGGGACTGGTTCTAAAGACACCGGAGGCCTGTGACAAGAGGCAGCATGACTGCGTGGTGGATATTTTGTAATAGATATTGCTTTTAGGGTACAGGATCAGATGACTGCCAAGGAAGGACACAGCAGGTCCCTCCTAGAAGGGGATGATCTTCTGGCATCATAGGATCATAGATTAGAAAGGGAAGGGATTTTACAGGCCATGGGGTCCAACCTGCCTCATTTTACTGAGACTGGGAAAGATTAGGTGCCCTATCCAGAGTCATAATACCAGTACAAACCTAAGGTGAGATCTTCCTGGATCCAAAGTCAATTCTTTATCCACTGTGCTCTGCTGCTTATCCTGATTCCTCTGCCATCAAAATGAATAAAAATTTATAAGAAGAAAGGAAAAGATGGGAAAAAAAGGAAGGAGGGAAGGAAAGAGAAAAAAGAGAAAAGGAAAAAAGAAAGGAGAGAGAGAAACGGACAGAGAGAGAGAGAGAGAAGTTTAATCAGTGTAATGGAACGTTTCCAGACATACCATCCTTAAGAATGAAAAAATAAAGCAGCTGGCATTGGAGTACCAGCTTTGGAGTGAGAAATTGTGGGTTCAAATCCCAGCTTGGTCATTTACGTTGGGATTTTATTCCACTTAACTAATATATAGATGTTTTTGATGAAAGAATCTCTTTACTTTCATCTCTTAAAAAAAACCCTCACTGAAATGTGAATAGTTGCCCCTCTTGTAATAGTGGGGGATACAAAACATAGTGCAAGTCAAGCTGACTAGGCTTGGTGCTACATTAAAATTTTTATCTTTTTTTTTTCTGAGAGTCACTGTCTTTTACTAGCAAGAGTGTTAAACTGCCTTAGATTTCTGTTGCAGCCATGATCAAGTCCAATTTAGACCTCTGGGAATTGCTCTTTAGTCTCTTGAGCTTTGGCCAGGGTTCTCCAAGAGGAACAGAATTGCTTTTTGATTTGATAAAGAAGGCCAGTCACTTTCCCTCCCAAAGCCTTATTTTGCCCATCTATAAAATGAAAGTAATTGAGGAATAGAAGGGAGAGAGAAAAAAAAAAAGAAAAGAGAGAGGGGAAGGAAGAAGAGAGGAAGGGAGGGAAAGAAGGAGGGAGAGAAAGAAAGAGGGGGGGAAGGGAGAAAGAGAGGGGGGAATAAGAAAGAAAAAAGAGAGAAAAGGGAGAGAAAGGGGGAAAGAGATAAGAAAGAAAAGAAAAAAGAAAAAGGAGGAAAAAAGAAAAAAGGGAGCTATAGAAAGAAATGTGAGCATGAAATAATTTTGAGATACTTGGATCAATTTCATTTGACACAGTTTTATCAACATTATCCTTGGTCAGTCAAGTAAAATAACCTTGGAGATAGAACTCAGGCTTATTCACTCGGAGGAAAAGACTAGAAGCTGAAAGCCTGAGCTGCAAGAAGAGAGAGCAGAGAGCTTTTGTTTAACCAAAGATATGTAACTAATTCTACCAAGCAAGCATGTCTTAAGCAGATAGATCCTGTTCTAGGCAGGGGAAATCTGAAAACAAAAATAACAAAGCAACTTATATTCTGGTGTGAGTGGGAAATGAAACATATGCATTGATAAGAAAGCATGAAGTAATTTGAGGAGCTTCTCGAGAGAACAAATAGACAAGAAGAGCCACCCATGAACTGAGTCCTGAAGGAGTTAGGGATTCCAACTTGGGGCAGCCAGGGAGGGAGGGCGGTCCAGGAATAGAGACCATGTGCAGTCTAGATTGTAGGGGTTTTGGCTTAAGCCAGAACACAAAGTCAGGAGATGGAATGCCAAGTCTGGGGAGCCAGAACTAGGACAGATTGGCTGGCACGGGCAGTTTGGTCCCGATTAATGCAAATAACGAATTCCCTGAAATGGTCATCTGAATTTGAATTTGTCCCATTGCAAGTTAGAGTGATGTCGAAGTGGCTCCACAGTGTGAATTCAAATAAAGAACCAATTCCCGGGGATTCTGTGATGGCTATTCACACTAGTTAGGAGCTAGTTGTAGAGTGGCTACAGCGGTCAGTCAAAGTCAGGGACTTTGCCAGGGACTTCTGTGCAATGGTGTACAGTTTGGAAATAGAGACTGGAACCAGATTGTAAAAGACTTTTAAATGTAGGATCAACAAGTTTCTATTTTTTTTTCCCTAGAGATCATAGGGAGCCATTGAAGATTTAGGAGCAAAAGGGGAAAAATATATCTATGAGTTAGACAAGGTAGTTATAATCAATCATCCCCATTTTATTTTCTAATAGTATTTTATTTTTCCAAATCCATGTAATGATATTTTTCAACATTCATTTTTGTAACACCTTGTGTTCCAAATATTTTCTCCCTCTCTCCCTTACCTCCCCCTTCCCAAGGCAGCAAGCAATTGACACATGTTAAATATGTGTAATCCTTTTACGTATATTTCCATATTTGTCATGTTATGCAAGAAAAATCAGACCAAAAGGAGGAAAACCATGAGAAAGAAAGAAACAAAAAAAGGTGAAAATACTGTGCTTTGATCCACATTTAGTCTCCAAAGTTCTCTCTCTCTGTTTAGAATCATCCCTATTTTAAAGATGAGGAAATTGAGATTTAAAGAAGGTGACTGGCTTGACCCAAATAGCCAGGCCTGGACCCCTGATCTCCGGGCAACCAATGCCTACAGTGCTGTCATCCCCTTAGTTCTCCATGTCTTCCCAACTAGTTTGAGTCAGGTGGACAAAGCCGACCCATTTTGTGGATGAGGACCATGAAACTCAGGGATATGTATGTTAGAGATCACTTTATTTAATATTTAATGATGGAAGGGAGCCCAGAACCTTGGTGTACTACCTCCAGAACCTGAACTCTTTTATCAGACTACATCGAAAGGGACTTGAAAGTCTTCTTTCATGTGGCAGGAGGTAACAGAATGCACCGCAATCCCGGGAGAAGACAAAAACTTGCATCACGGCCTGGATGGACACTAACAGGGAACAGACAAGTGATGGACGTTTGTGGAATTGAGTTGTATCTCAAGGCCAGTTCCTTTTTGCAGACGCTTATTAAGCGCGTCCCTTGTGCTCATACCAGAGGGCGGCACATGGACAGCGGATTGGGTGAGGGTCTGATCACCCTGAAAGCCAAGCTCAGGAACGTAGCATATGAATTCGGGGGATAGTAGATGATGGTGACCTCTGAGGGTTATGATGAACATTGTATAGAGTTATTCTTATTGATAATGCTGCTATATTTTTTTCTTATACTAGTGAGATTGGTTGGGCAGGTATTATCCATTTTACAGATGAGAAAACCGATACAGAAAGTGGAGTGAAAAATACATTGAATCTGAAGTCAGAGAAAATGGCTTCAGTTCGGAACTTTGCTATCTATGTGACTTGTACAACCTCAGATTTTTCATCTGTAAAATGAAGGAGCTGGGCTTAAATGGCCTCTGAGGTTCCTTCCAGCTTTAGACCGGTAAATATGGTCTTGAACACATGCAAACCAAGAAAACCCCCCAAATGGAGTCCTGGAGTTGGGTACAACTTAAATGACTCCACAGCAGCGAAACATTGTCAAGTTTTCCACCCGCTGCTAATAAGTTTCTTTGTTTTATGGATTTTTAAGTTAGAAGAGACCCTGAGGTCATACACTGTAACCCTGTCCTGTTATGGAGAGGTTAAGCACCTTGCCTGAGGGGCCCAGAGCTAGGAAGCTCCATCAGTGTCCCCTAAAAAGTAAACTTCTTTTTTTTTTTTTTTTTTTTTTGCACTGAGGCAATTGGGATTAAGTGACTTGCCCAGGATCACACAGCTAGGGAATGTTAAATGTCTGAGACCAGATTTGAACTCAGGTCCTCCTGACTTCAGGGCTGGTGCTCTATCCACTGTGCCATCTAGCAGCCCCGAAAGTAAACGTTTTAAAAAGCTCACTATGCGCCAGTCCGCCGTGTCAGTGACTAAGGATGCAAAGAAAGGCAAAACTGCGATCCCTGTCCCCAGGGGGCTTCTGCTCTAAGGGCGTCTTGGACAAACTAAGTGCCAGATGTGC